>CM059786.1:44746790-44971790 GCA_030435695.1 Brachymystax lenok tsinlingensis | reverse complement strand
TTAAAGGCACAGTCAACTTAGTGTATGTAAACTTCTGACCCACTGGAATTGTGATTCAGTGAATTATAAGTGAAATAATCTGTCTGTAAACAATTGTTGGAAAAATGACTTGTGTCATGCACAAAGTAGATGTCCTAAACGACTTGCCAAAACTATAGTTTGTTAACAAGAAATGTGTGGAGTGGTTGAAAAACAAGTTTTAATGACTCCAACCTAAGTGTATGTAAACTTCCGACTTCAACTGTATGTATAGATGTCCCACCCTGCCTGCCAATAGCCCAAGTGTTCTCTCATTGAACCACCCCAATATGCTTCCTAATGCTGCTGTGCTCCAACAGGTTCCTGCAGCACTTTGCGCTGAGCAGTGTGGGTCAGGAGCCCATCCAGGATGACCACCTGGGGGCACTGTTCTCCACGCCAGACACCAGGAACCATCTGGCAGGACGCACTGACAAGGTAACCAACCCTCTAACAGGACAGACTGACCAGGAAACCAACCCTCTAACAGGACAGACTGACCAGCAAACCAACCCTCTACCAGGACAGACTGACCAGGAAACCAACCCTCTAACAGGACAGACTGACAAGGTAACCAACCCTCTAACAGGACAGACTGACAAGGTAACCAACCCTCTAACAGGACAGACTGACCAGGAAACCAACCCTCTAACAGGACAGACTGATCAGGTAACCAACCCTCTAACAGGACAGACTGACAAGGTAACCAACCCTCTAACAGGACAGACTGACCAGGAAACCAACCCTCTACCAGGACAGACTGACCAGGAAACCAACCCTCTAACAGGACAGACTGACAAGGTAACCAACCCTCTAACAGGACAGACTGACAAGGTAACCAACCCTCTAACAGGACAGACTGACTAGGAAACCAACCCTCTAACAGGACAGACTGACCAGGTAACCAACCCTCTAACAGGACAGACTGATCAGGTAACCAACCCTCTAACAGGACAGACTGACAAGGTAACCAACCCTCTAACAGGACAGACTGACCAGGAAACCAACCCTCTAACAGGACAGACTGATCAGGTAACCAACCCTCTAACAGGACAGACTGACAAGGTAACCAACCCTCTAACAGGACAGACTGACCAGGTAACCAACCCTCTAACAGGACAGACTGACAAGGTAACCAACCCTCTAACAGGACAGACTGACCAGGAAACCAACCCTCTAACAGGACAGACTGACCAGGTAACCAACCCTCTAACAGGACAGACTGACAAGGTAACCAACCCTCTAACAGGACAGACTGACCAGGTAACCAACCCTCTAACAGGACAGACTGACCAGGTAAATAATACAGATGACTATTCTGTCTTCCCTGCTCCCACTACTTCCACGTTGTGTTGATTGTCCAGGAGTCTGATGTACCTGTGTGTTTGTATGATAACAGGTGGTTATAACCATCATCTCTGGACTACCGGGCAGCCACAAGAACAGACTGGTTAACTTCCTGGTCCAGCTGAATAGAGAAGGAGGAAGGTGAGACAAGTCAATAGGAACTATAACTATAACCCTCCTTCCTGAATACACTGTGAGAGCTTCCCATGTCTGGAATACACTGCCAACAGACACACACAACTGCACCACCTATCACACCTTCACACAAATTGGATAAAGGCCAATCAGACTAGTGAACATGAAGACATGGATAAAGGCCAATCAGACTAGTGAACATGAAGACATGGCTAAAGGCCAATCAGACTAGTGAACATGAAGACATGGCTAAAGGCCAATCAGACTAGTGAACATGAAGACATGGCTAAAGGCCAATCAGACTAGTGAACATGAAGACCAATCAGACTAGTGAACATGAAGACACGGCTAAAGGCCAATCAGACTAGTGAACATGAAGACATGGCTAAAGGCCAATCAGACTAGTGAACATGAAGACATGGCTAAAGGCCAATCAGACTAGTGAACATGAAGACACGGCTAAAGGCCAATCAGACTAGTGAACATGAAGACACGGCTAAAGGCCAATCAGACTAGTGAACATGAAGACACGGCTAAAGGCCAATCAGACTAGTGAACATGAAGACACGGCTAAAGGCCAATCAGACTAGTGAACATGAAGACACGGCTAAAGGCCAATCAGACTAGTGAACATGAAGACATGGCTAAAGGCCAATCAGACTAGTGAACATGAAGACACGGCTAAAGGCCAATCAGACTAGTGAACATGAAGACATGGCTAAAGGCCAATCAGACTAGTGAACATGAAGACATGGCTAAAGGCCAATCAGACTAGTGAACATGAAGACACGGCTAAAGGCCAATCAGACTAGTGAACATGAAGACACGGATAAAGGCCAATCAGACTAGTGAACATGAAGACATGGCTAAAGGCCAATCAGACTAGTGAACATGAAGACACGGATAAAGGCCAATCAGACTAGTGAACATGAAGACATGGCTAAAGGCCAATCAGACTAGTGAACATGAAGACACGGATAAAGGCCAATCAGACTAGTGAACATGAAGACATGGCTAAAGGCCAATCAGACTAGTGAACATGAAGACACGGATAAAGGCCAATCAGACTAGTGAACATGAAGACACGGATAAAGGCCAATCAGACTAGTGAACATGAAGACATGGCTAAAGGCCAATCAGACTAGTGAACATGAAGACACGGATAAAGGCCAATCAGACTAGTGAACATGAAGACACGGCTAAAGGCCAATCAGACTAGTGAACATGAAGACATGGCTAAAGGCCAATCAGACTAGTGAACATGAAGACACGGCTAAAGGCCAATCAGACTAGTGAACATGAAGACATGGCTAAAGGCCAATCAGACTAGTGAACATGAAGACATGGCTAAAGGCCAATCAGACTAGTGAACATGAAGACACGGATAAAGGCCAATCAGACTAGTGAACATGAAGACACGGATAAAGGCCAATCAGACTAGTGAACATGAAGACATGGCTAAAGGCCAATCAGACTAGTGAACATGAAGACATGGCTAAAGGCCAATCAGACTAGTGAACATGAAGACACGGATAAAGGCCAATCAGACTAGTGAACATGAAGACATGGCTAAAGGCCAATCAGACTAGTGAACATGAAGACACGGATAAAGGCCAATCAGACTAGTGAACATGAAGACACGGATAAAGGCCAATCAGACTAGTGAACATGAAGACATGGCTAAAGGCCAATCAGACTAGTGAACATGAAGACACGGATAAAGGCCAATCAGACTAGTGAACATGAAGACACGGCTAAAGGCCAATCAGACTAGTGAACATGAAGACATGGCTAAAGGCCAATCAGACTAGTGAACATGAAGACACGGATAAAGGCCAATCAGACTAGTGAACATACTTTTACTGAAACCTTGATTCATGTGGACTGTCCCTGTAAAATACAGATAAACTCAGACCCACAGTACCGTATGTATCTGACTGTGGTGTTTGAACTATAACCCTGACCAACTGTGGTGTCCCTAACTGTGGTGTCCCTAACTGTGGTGTCCCTAACTGTGGTGTGGTGTCCCTAACTGTGGTGTGGTGTCCCTAACTGTGGTGTGGTGTCCCTAACTGTGGTGTCCCTAACTGTGGTGTCCCTAAATGTGGTGTTGTGTCCTTAACTGTGGTGTCCCTAACTGTGGTGTCCCTAACTGTGGTGTGGTGTCCCTAACTGTGGTGTCCCTAACTGTGGTGTCCCTAACTGTGGTGTCCCTAAATGTGGTGTTGTGTCCCTAACTGTGGTGTCCCTAACTGTGGTGTCCCTAACTGTGGTGTCCCTAACTGTGGTGTGGTGTCCCTAACTGTGGTGTCCCTAACTATGCTGTGGTGTCCCTAACTGTGGTGTGCCTAACTGTGCTGTGGTGTCCCTGACTGTGGTGTCCCTGACTGTGGTGTCCCTAACTGTGGTGTCCCTAACTGCGGTGTCCCTAACTGTGCTGTGGTGTTCCTAACTGTCTTGTCCCTAACTGTGGTGTCCCTGACTGTGCTGTGGTGTCCCTGACTGTGATGTCCCTGACTGTGGTGTTCCTGACTGTGGTGTCCCTAACTGTGCTGTGGTGTCCCTGACTGTGATGTCCCTGACTGTGGTGTCCCTAACTGTGGTGTCCATAACTGTGGTGTCCCTAACTGTGCTGTGGTGTCCCTAACTGTGGTGTCCCTAACTGTGGTGTTCCTAACTGTGCTGTGGTGTCCCTAACTGTGGTGTCCCTAACTGTGGTGTCCCTAACTGTGGTGTCCCTGACTGTGGTGTCCCTGACTGTGTGTGTATATATTCTACCAGGCGGGTTGTCTAACGATCAGGTCCAGACTGCAGTGATGGTGTCTAACTGTAGTGTTTCTCCTGTGTGTGTTGATGTGTAGGTGGGTGGTGTACCGTCCAGGTCCAGACAGCAGTGATTGTTTCTCCACCTCCCACTTGCAGCGCTACCTGTCCTGCTTCCTGGAGACACAGAGAGCACCTGGAGGGAAGCCCCGACTACTGCTGCTCACTCCTGGGTATGTACGGATTAAGCTGTGTACCGGTCTCTAAGATCATCTGTTATAGTAGCATGTAGCTTACAAAAGTCAACCAGACAGACATACCCTCCATTAGCTGCTGGTGTCACTGATGATCTTTCTGTTTATAATCCACTGGTTGAATATCTTTTTCCTGTGTCTGTGCAGATGTATTAGACGTGGTCCAGGCGGTGCTGTCCCATCCAGATGCTGTGGTCCAGGCTTAACCCTGACTATCTCTCTGTCTCTATCTCTAGATGTACAGATCTATTAGATGTGGTCCAGGCGGTGCTGTCCCATCCAGTTGCTGTGGTCCAGGCTTAACCCTGACTATCTCTCTGTCTCTATCTCTAGATGTGCAGATGTATTAGATGTGGTCCAGGCGGTGCTGTCCCATCCAGATGCTGTGGTCCAGGCTTAACCCTGACTATCTCTCTGTCTCTATCTCTAGATGTACAGATCTATTAGACGTGGTCCAGGCGGTGCTGTCCCATCCAGATGCTGTGGTCCAGGCTTAACCCTGACTATCTCTCTGTCTCTATCTCTAGATGTACAGATCTATTAGATGTGGTCCAGGCGGTGCTGACCCATCCAGATGCTGTGGTCCAGGCTTAACCCTGACTATCTCTCTGTCTCTATCTCTAGATGTACAGATGTATTAGACGTGGTCCAGGCGGTGCTGTCCCATCCAGATGCTGTGGTCCAGGCCTGTTTCACCATCGGGGCGGTCACAGCCTGTGTGGACCCTCTCAGCTCATACATGGAACACAGGTCAGGATACCTTCCACTGGTCACACCTAGGGCTGTGGTGAAATTTCATCAAGATAGTGATTGTCAAGCAAATAACTGCCGGTCTCACGGTAATTGACCGTTAATTAACAAACACATTTAGCATCACCTGGCTTCCGCACAGCCTACAAGCCACTGATGCAGACAGACCTTTGAAACATCTACTTTTTAAAAATGCCCAAAAATCCATTTAATATATCAAACAATTTTAGACCGGTCTAAAGAACAGAATGGCATAATAATTGTCCTTATGTTAGGTCCTGATCTGGCTGTTCCTAATGGCTGTGGGCTACACTAGTTCCTTTAGCAGACTAGATTTGCTTAGAATTCTGTGGCATTATTTTATGTTTTATAGTATGAAGAATACAATTGAACAAAGCTGAATAAAATATAAAGGATATTTTCTCCAAACAATTTGAGGGAGTGCGCACAGGCAGCTATTATGTGTTGAGCGGTTAACAAAGAAACAGGTACTCCTATATGCATGATTTAGAGTCATTAATGTAACTTTTGTTGTTCTACAAAAGTTGGGCCATATGTTTAGATTTTTTATACATTGTAAGACTGCATAATGCGACTCTAATGATGATTTGAAAAAAGTCGCTTGAAAGGCATGAGCTCTGCTTTGTTTTTTTGCGCAGGCTGTACACACTTCATCAGTCTCTCATTCACAATTTGACAAGCACTTGATTATGCCTCGAATTTCACGGTGGCATCCCCTTTGTGACCGTAATGCACCCTAAAGAAATACATTACTTTTGCGGCCAGTGGCTGTTGTGCCCTTGGCCCGGAGGGCTGCGTTCTGCCCTTCTCCCTGAGTGCTCCGAAGCACCTCTCACTCACAAGTCTCTCCATCACTTGATCGGGTCTCTCACAGGCTACAAGTGCAGACCGACACATCAGGGACGCAACTGCGCATCTCCTTATCCAATTCCGAGGTGCATATTGAAGATAGAAGAACTGTCCACAAGTACTTTTTGTCAGCCAACAAGATGAGTATGCCTAAAGAACAGCAAAGCACTAAACTATGGCAATCTACTATCCCTCATATTACAAAAGTTGACCTATTCTATTCTGTGTGAGAAATAAATATTCCAGACATAGTCTGGGACAGTTGTGGGATGCAGTAGATCCCAAATTAATACAACCACTAGAATAAAAAAAAAAATACTAACTACTGTTCCCTGAAGGAGGGAAATGAGGTACAACATACTTTGGGGAGTCACACTCTCGCGACTTCGGTTGAAAAATCTACAATCACTACCGACGAGGCCAATGAAATGCACCCCTCGCTGGAAGCCCCGCCTTCCACACCTGATAAGAGTGAGGCTCGGATTCATTCCTTAAATTTATAAAAGAATCCGCTATCATTTCTTATAACCTATATATCCGATCCGCAAGGCAATCAAACAAGCGAAATTGCGTTATAGGGACAAAGTGGAGTCGCAATTTAACGGCTCAGACACAAGACGTATCTGGCAGGGTCTACAGGCAATTACGGACTACAAAAAGAAAACCAGCCACGTCACGGACAACGACGTATTTCTTCCAGACAAACTAAGCACCTTCTGTGCCCGCTTTGAGGATGCTACAGTGCCACCGAAGTGGCCTGCTAACAAGGACTGCGGGCCCTCACTCTCCTTCTCTGAGCTAAACCCCTCTGTACCATAACGGATGATATTAAAGCGAGGTAGCGGTTCTGAGTTGTCACAGGCCGGCTCATAGCCTGTGGAAAAAATGAGGGGACACGAACGACAGGTATAGGCCAATCAAAAAGGTTCTTTATTATAACCCAAAACGATTAACTTTAAACAAAGAAAAAGGAATGAGGTGGAAATGCCATAATGGAAGGTGTATGTAAAGTGCAGGGATGCAGTGATCTGTGTGTGAACATGACTGAGTGGAAACTATGCAAAACTACAACGGAACAAACAAAACAGGATCATACCTGGAGGAGCAGAGAGAGAGATAGAGAGAGAGAGGCAGAGCAGAGAGAGGCAGAGCAGAGAGAGGCAGAGCAGAGAGAGAGAGGCAGAGCAGAGAGAGAGAACGAGAGAGAGGCAGAGCAGAGAGAGAGAGCGAGAGAGAGGCAGAGCAGAGAGAGAGAGCGAACCGCCCCTGCAATGCAGAGGAGGGGACGTGACAGAGTGTATATCTGATTCTACCTTATAGATTTGTATTTCCGAAGCTGGTGGAGCAGTGCAGCCAAGGTATAGTGAGTACCGTCGTCTTCACTGGACTGACAGCGGAACAGAAGAACCCTCTCCTCCAAACCGTACAACAGCTGATCCGGTCAGCCAATCCCAACGCTGTCTTCGTCCTGGCAGAGAGAGGAGCTGTTACCAGGTAGATTAGCCTGATGGAGTCTTAACTCAATTCTGTCTTAATCTTTCAGTAATTCTCATGGTTCCATGCGTAACAATGCATCATTCCCTTCTATAGGAATGAGGATGTGAAGATGATTTTGTCTGAGAGCAGCTTCTCTGAGGCTCAGATGATGAGAGCACGCTACCTGCTCTACCCAGGCTGGTAAGATGATCTCTCCCTCTCTCCTTCTCTTCTCCCTCTCCCTCTCTCCTCCACCTCTAGCTCTCTTCTCCTTCCCCTCTCTCCTCTCCCCTCTCCCTATCTCCTCTCCATTTATTTGTTTTATATTTATTTGACCTACAGTGGCTTGCGAAAGGATTCCCCTCCTAGTACTCTATCCACAACTACAGTGGCTCTGCACCCGGCACAGCCAGAAGAGGACTGGCCACCCCTCACAGCCTGGTTCCTCTCTAGGTTTCTTCCTAGGTTCTGGCCTTTCTAGGGAGTTTTTCCTAGCCACCGTGCTTTTACACCTGCAATGCTTGCTGTTTGGGGTTTTAGGCTGGGTTTCTGTACAGCACTCTTTATAAATACATTTGATTTGATTTGATTGAGAAAGGATTCCCCTCCTAGTACTCTATCCAAAACTACAGTGGCCACAACTACAGTGGCCACAACTACAGTGTCTTGAGAAAGTATTCACCCCCCTTGGCATTTGTCAAATTTTGTTGCATTACAACCTGCAATTAAAATAGATGTTTGGTGGGTTTGTATCATTTGATTTACACAACATGCCTACCACTTTGAAGATGCAAAATATTTTTTATTGTGAAACAAACAAGAAATAAGACTTGAACGTGCATAACTATTCACCCCCCCAAAGTCAATACTTTGTAGAGCCACCTTTTGCAGCAATTACAGCTGCAAGTCTCTTGGGGTATGTCTCTATAAGCTTGGCACATCTAGCCACTGGGATTTCTGCCCATTCTTCAAAGAAATACTGCTCCAGCTCCTTCAAGTTGGATGGGTTCCGCTGGTGTACAGCAATCTTTAAGTCATACCACAGATTCTCAATTGGATTGAGGTCTGGGCTTTGACTAGGCCATTCCAAGACATTTACAGTTTACATATACTTTAGCCAAACACATTTAAACTCAGTTTTTCACAATTCCTGACATTTAATCCTAGTAAAAATTCCCTATCTTCGGTCAGTTAGGATCACCACTTTATTTTAAGAATGTGAAATGTCAGAATAATAGCAGAGAGAATGATTTATTTCAGTTTTTATTTCTTTCATCACATTCCCAGTGGGTCAGAAGTTTACATACACTCAATTAGTATTTGGTAGCATTGCCTTTAAATTGTTTAACTTGGGTCAAACTTTTCGGGTAGCCTTCCACAAGCTTCCCACAATAAGTTGGGTGAATGTTGGCCCATTCCTTCTGACAGAGCTGGTGTAACTGAGTCAGGTTTGTAGGCCTCCTTGCTCACACACGCCTTTTCAGTTCTGCCCACAGATTTTCTATAGGATTGAGGTCATGTTTGTGATGGCCACTCCAATACCTTGACTTTGTTGTCCTTAAGCCATTTTGCCACAACTTTGGAAGTATGCTTGGGGTCATTGTCCATTTGGAAGACCCATTTGCGACCAAGCTTTAACTTCCTGACTGATGTCTTGAGATGTTGCTTCAATATATCCACATAATTTTCCTTTCTCATGATGCCATCTATTTTGTGAAGTGCACCAGTCCCTCCTGCAGCAAAGCACCCTCACAACATGATGCTGCCACCCCCGTGCTTCACGGTTGGGATGGTGTTCCTCAGCTTGCAAGCCTCCCCCTTTTTCCTCCAAACATAACAATGGTCATTATGGCCAAACAGTTCGATCTTTGTTGCCATGTCAAAGTCAAAGTCACCATTATTAGTCAGTTGTACAACCGAATGCCTTCAACTGAAATGTGTCTTCCGCATTTAACCCAACCCCTCTGAATCAGAGAGGTGCAGGGGGGCTGCCTTAATCGACATCCACGCCTTCAGCGCCTCGGGAACAGTGGGTTAACTGCCTTGTTCAGGGGCAGAACGACAGATTTTTTCCTTGTCAGCTCGGGGATTCGAACTTGCAACCCTCCGGATACAAGTCCAACGCTCTAACCACTAGGCAAACCGTAGTCTGGCTTTTTTATGGCGGTTTTGTAGCAGTGGCTTTTTCCTTGCTGAGTGGCCATTCAGGTTATGTTGATATAGGACTCGTTTTACTGTGGATATAGATACTTTTGTACCTGTTTCCTCCAGCATCTTCACAAGGTCCTTTGCTGCTGTTCTGGGATTGATTTGCACTTTTCACACCAAAGTACGTTCATCTCTAGGAGACAGAACGCGTCTCCTTCCTGAGCGGTATGACGGCTGCGTGGTCCCATGGTGTTTATACTTGCGTACTATTGTTTGTACAGATGAACGTGGTACCTTCAGGCATTTGGAAATTGCTACCAAGGATGAACCAGACTTGTGGAGGTCTACAATTATTTTTCTGAGGTCTTGGCTGATTTCTTTTGATTTTCCCATGATATCAAGCAAAGAGGCACAGAGTTTGAAGGCAGGCCTTGAAATACATCCACAGGTACACCTCCAATTGACTCAAATGATGTCAATTAGCCTATCAGAAGTTCTAAAGCCATGACATCATTTTCTGGAATTTTCCAAGCTGTTTAAAGGCACAGTCAACTTAGTGTGTGTAAACTTCTGACCCACTGGAATTGTGATACAGTGAATTATAAGTGAAATAATCTGTCTGTAAACAATTGTTGGAAAAATGACTTGTGTCATGCACAAAGTAGATGTCCTAAACGACTTGCCAAAACTATAGTTTGTTAACAAGAAATGTGTGGAGTGGTTGAAAAACAAGTTTTAATGACTCCAACCTAAGTGTATGTAAACTTCCGACTTCAACTGTATGTAGACACTGGTCTGGTGCTGGAGATAATGAACATGTATAAACTGGTCTGGTGCTGGAGATAATGAACATGTAGACACTGGTCTGGTGCTGGAGATAATGAACATGTATAAACTGGTCTGGTGCTGGAGATAATGAACATGGAGACACTGGTCTGGTGCTGGAGATAATGAACATGGAGACACTGGTCTGGTGCTGGAGATAATGAACATGGAGACACTGGTCTGGTGCTGGAGATAATGAACATGGAGACACTGGTCTGGTGCTGGAGATAATGAACATGTAGAAACCTGGCCCCTCCTACTGTAGCAGACCACTCCCAGCCTGGCCCCTCCTACTGTAACAGACCACTCCCAGCCTGGCCCCTCCTACTGTAGCAGACCACTCCCAGCCTGGCCCCTCCTACTGTAGCAGACCACTCCCAGCCTGGCCCCTCCTACTGTAGCAGACCACTACCAGCCTGGCTCCTCCTACTGTAGCAGACCACTCCCAGCCTGGCCCCTCCTACTGTAGCAGACCACTCCCAGCCTGGCCCCTCCTACTGTAGCAGACCACTACCAGCCTGGCTCCTCCTACTGTAGCAGACTCCTACTATGCAGCATGCATGAATGCCCGTCACAAGGTTTGATGTCTGTGTGTATTTCAGGTGTAAGGGCCGGTTCAGCAGTGGCTGTGGGTCCCTGTCTCTGGTCCACCAGTATGTGATGTTCAACCTTCCCCTGGAGAGGTCTCTGTTTCTGACACACTGTAAAGGTAAGAACCCCCTAATTATTACAACAATCAATCACTGTGAAACGCTTCCTTTACAATAACAATAATGAGACCATAGACTAGATGTACCAGTCCTACCAAGTCAATAACAATAATGAGACCATAGACTAGATGCACCAGTCCTACCAAGTCAATAACAATAATGAGACCATAGACTAGATGCACCAGTCCTACCAAGTCAATAACAATAATGAGACCATAGACTAGATGCACCAGTCCTACCAAGTCAATAACAATAATGAGACCATAGACTAGATGTACCAGTCCTACCAAGTCAATAACAATAATGAGACCATAGACTAGATGTACCAGTCCTACCAAGTCAATAACAATAATGAGACCATAGACTAGATGCACCAGTCCTACCAAGTCAATAACAATAATGAGACCATAGACTAGATACCAGTCCTACCAAGTCAATAACAATAATGAGACCATAGACTAGATGCACCAGTCCTACCAAGTCAATAACAATAATGAGACCATAGACTAGATGTACCAGTCCTACCAAGTCAATAACAATAATGAGACCATAGACTAGATGCACCAGTCCTACCAAGTCAATAACAATAATGAGACCATAGACTAGATGTACCAGTCCTACCAAGTCAATAACAATAATGAGACCATAGACTAGATGCCAGTCCAGTCAATAGTCAATAATGAGACCATAGACTAGATGTACCAGTCCTACCAAGTCAATAACAATAATGAGACCATAGACTAGATGTACCAGTCCTACCAAGTCAATAACAATAATGAGACCATAGACTAGATGCACCAGTCCTACCAAGTCAATAACAATAATGAGACCATAGACTAGATGCCAGTCCTGCAAGTCAATAACAATAATGAGACCATAGACTAGATGCACCAGTCCTGCAAGTCAATAACAATAATGAGACCATAGACTAGATGTACCAGTACCAGCCAATAGACTAGATGTACCAGCCAATAATGAGACCATAGACCTAGATGTACCAGTCCTGTACCAAGTCAATAACAATAATGAGACCATAGACTAGATGCACCAGTCCTACCAAGTCAATAACAATAATGAGACCATAGACTAGATGTACCAGTCCTACCAAGTCAATAACAATAATGAGACCATAGACTAGATGCACCAGTCCTACCAAGTCAATAACAATAATGAGACCATAGACTAGATGTACCAGTCCTACCAAGTCAATAACAATAATGAGACCATAGACTAGATGCACCAGTCCTACCAAGTCAATAACAATAATGAGACCATAGACTAGATGCACCAGTCCTACCAAGTCAATAACAATAATGAGACCATAGACTAGATGCACCAGTCCTACCAAGTCAATAACAATAATGAGACCATAGACTAGATGTACCAGTCCTACCAAGTCAATAACAATAATGAGACCATAGACTAGATGCACCAGTCCTACCAAGTCAATAACAATAATGAGACCATAGACTAGATGTACCAGTCCTACCAAGTCAATAACAATAATGAGACCATAGACTAGATGCACCAGTCCTACCAAGTCAATAACAATAATGAGACCATAGACTAGATGCACCAGTCCTACCAAGTCAATAACAATAATGAGACCATAGACTAGATGCACCAGTCCTACCAAGTCAATAACAATAATGAGACCATAGACTAGATGCACCAGTCCTACCAAGTCAATAACAATAATGAGACCATAGACTAGATGTACCAGTCCTACCAAGTCAATAACAATAATGAGACCATAGACTAGATGTACCAGTCCTACCAAGTCAATAACAATAATGAGACCATAGACTAGATGCACCAGTCCTACCAAGTCAATAACAATAATGAGACCATAGACTAGATGCACCAGTCCTACCAAGTCAATAACAATAATGAGACCATAGACTAGATGTACCAGTCCTACCAAGTCAATAACAATAATGAGACCATAGACTAGATGTACCAGTCCTACCAAGTCAATAACAATAATGAGACCATAGACTAGATGTACCAGTCCTACCAAGTCAATAACAATAATGAGACCATAGACTAGATGCACCAGTCCTACCAAGTCAATAACAATAATGAGACCATAGACTAGATGCACCAGTCCTACCAAGTCAATAACAATAATGAGACCATAGACTAGATGCACCAGTCCTACCAAGTCAATAACAATAATGAGACCATAGACTAGATGTACCAGTCCTACCAAGTCAATAACAATAATGAGACCATAGACTAGATGCACCAGTCCTACCAAGTCAATAACAATAATGAGACCATAGACTAGATGTACCAGTCCTACCAAGTCAATAACAATAATGAGACCATAGACTAGATGCACCAGTCCTACCAAGTCAATAACAATAATGAGACCATAGACTAGATGTACCAGTCCTACCAAGTCAATAACAATAATGAGACCATAGACTAGATGCACCAGTCCTACCAAGTCAATAACAATAATGAGACCATAGACTAGATGTACCAGTCCTACCAAGTCAATAACAATAATGAGACCATAGACTAGATGCACCAGTCCTACCAAGTCAATAACAATAATGAGACCATAGACTAGATGTACCAGTCCTACCAAGTCAATAACAATAATGAGACCATAGACTAGATGCACCAGTCCTACCAAGTCAATAACAATAATGAGACCATAGACTAGATGTACCAGTCCTACCAAGTCAATAACAATAATGAGACCATAGACTAGATGCACCAGTCCTACCAAGTCAATAACAATAATGAGACCATAGACTAGATGCACCAGTCCTACCAAGTCAATAACAATAATGAGACCATAGACTAGATGTACCAGTCCTACCAAGTCAATAACAATAATGAGACCATAGACTAGATGCACCAGTCCTACCAAGTCAATAACAATAATGAGACCATAGACTAGATGTACCAGTCCTACCAAGTCAATAACAATAATGAGACCATAGACTAGATGCACCAGTCCTACCAAGTCAATAACAATAATGAGACCATAGACTAGATGTACCAGTCCTACCAAGTCAATAACAATAATGAGACCATAGACTAGATGCACCAGTCCTACCAAGTCAATAACAATAATGAGACCATAGACTAGATGTACCAGTCCTACCAAGTCAATAACAATAATGAGACCATAGACTAGATGCACCAGTCCTACCAAGTCAATAACAATAATGAGACCATAGACTAGATGTACCAGTCCTACCAAGTCAATAACAATAATGAGACCATAGACTAGATGCACCAGTCCTACCAAGTCAATAACAATAATGAGACCATAGACTAGATGCACCAGTCCTACCAAGTCAATAACAATAATGAGACCATAGACTAGATGCACCAGTCCTACCAAGTCAATAACAATAATGAGACCATAGACTAGATGCACCAGTCCTACCAAGTCAATAACAATAATGAGACCATAGACTAGATGCACCAGTCCTACCAAGTCAATAACAATAATGAGACCATAGACTAGATGTACCAGTCCTACCAAGTCAATAACAATAATGAGACCATAGACTAGATGCACCAGTCCTACCAAGTCAATAACAATAATGAGACCATAGACTAGATGTACCAGTCCTACCAAGTCAATAACAATAATGAGACCATAGACTAGATGCACCAGTCCTACCAAGTCAATAACAATAATGAGACCATAGACTAGATGTACCAGTCCTACCAAGTCAATAACAATAATGAGACCATAGACTAGATGCACCAGTCCTACCAAGTCAATAACAATAATGAGACCATAGACTAGATGTACCAGTCCTACCAAGTCAATAACAATAATGAGACCATAGACTAGATGCACCAGTCCTACCAAGTCAATAACAATAATGAGACCATAGACTAGATGTACCAGTCCTACCAAGTCAATAACAATAATGAGACCATAGACTAGATGTACCAGTCCTACCAAGTCAATAACAATAATGAGACCATAGACTAGATGCACCAGTCCTACCAAGTCAATAACAATAATGAGACCATAGACTAGATGCACCAGTCCTACCAAGTCAATAACAATAATGAGACCATAGACTAGATGCACCAGTCCTACCAAGTCAATAACAATAATGAGACCATAGACTAGATGTACCAGTCCTACCAAGTCAATAACAATAATGAGACCATAGACTAGATGTACCAGTCCTACCAAGTCAATAACAATAATGAGACCATAGACTAGATGCACCAGTCCTACCAAGTCAATAACAATAATGAGACCATAGACTAGATGCACCAGTCCTACCAAGTCAATAACAATAATGAGACCATAGACTAGATGTACCAGTCCTACCAAGTCAATAACAATAATGAGACCATAGACTAGATGCACCAGTCCTACCAAGTCAATAACAATAATGAGACCATAGACTAGATGTACCAGTCCTACCAAGTCAATAACAATAATGAGACCATAGACTAGATGCACCAGTCCTACCAAGTCAATAACAATAATGAGACCATAGACTAGATGTACCAGTCCTACCAAGTCAATAACAATAATGAGACCATAGACTAGATGTACCAGTCCTACCAAGTCAATAACAATAATGAGACCATAGACTAGATGTACCAGTCCTACCAAGGGGTAGAAGCTGTTCATCAGTCTTATGACTTGGGGGTAGAAGCTGTTCAGCAGTCTTATGGCTTGGGGGTAGAAGCTTTTCATCAGTCTTATGGCTTTGGGGTAGAAGCTGTTCATCAGTCTTATGGCTTGGGGTTAGAAGCTGTTCAGCTGTCTTAACGGCTTGGGGGTAGAAGCTGTTCAGTAGTCTTATGACTTGGTGGTAGAAGCTGTTCATCAGTCTTATGACTTGGGGGTAGAAGCTTTTCAGCTGTCTTATGGCTTGGGGGTAGAAGCTGTTCAGGAGCCTTATGACTTGGGGGTAGAAGCTGTTCAGCAGTCTTATGACTTGGGGGTAGAAGCTGTTCAGCAGTCTTATGGCTTGGGGGTAGAAGCTGTTCAGGGTGGAGCCTTATGACTTGGGGGTAGAAGCTGTTCATCAGTCTTATGACTTGGGGGTAGAAGCCTTTCAGCTGTCTTATGGCTTTGGGGTAGAAGCTGTTCAGTAGTCTTATGACTTGGTGGTAGAAGCTGTTCAGCAGTCTTCTGGCTTGTGGGTAGAAGCTGTTCAACAGTCTTATTGCTTGGGGGTAGAAGCTGTTCAGGAAAGAGCCTCATGACTTGGGGTTAGAAGCTGTTCATCATTCTTATGACTTGGGGGTAGAAGCTGTTCAGCTGTCTTATGGCTTGGGGGTAGAAGCTGTTCAGGAGCCTTATGGCTTGGGGGTAGAAGCTGTTCATCAGTCTTATGGCTTGGGGGTAGAAGCTGTTCAGGGTGGAGCCTTATGACTTGGGGGTAGAAGCTGTTCATCAGTCTTATGACTTGGGGGTAGAAGCCTTTCAGCTGTCTTATGGCTTTGGGGTAGAAGCTGTTCAGTAGTCTTATGACTTGGTGGTAGAAGCTGTTCAGCAGTCTTATGGCTTGGAGGTAGAAGCTGTTCAGCAGTCTTCTGGCTTGTGGGTAGAAGCTGTTCAACAGTCTTATTGCTTGGGGGTAGAAGCTGTTCAGGAAGGAGCCTCATGACTTGGGGTTAGAAGCTTTTCATCAGTCTTATGACTTGGGGGTAGAAGCTGTTCAGCTGTCTTATGACTTGGGGGTAGAAGCTTTTCAGCTGTCTTATGGCTTGGGGGTAGAAGCTGTTCAACAGTCTTATGGCTTGGGGGTAGAAGCTGTTCAGGAGCCTTATGACTTGGGGGTAGAAGCTGTTCAGCAGTCTTATGACTTGGGGGTAGAAGCTGTTCATCAGTCTTATGGCTTGGGGGTAGAAGCTGTTCAGGGTGGAGCCTTATGACTTGGGGGTAGAAGCTGTTCATCAGTCTTATGGCTTTGGGGTAGAAGCTGTTCAGTAGTCTTATGACTTGGTGGTAGAAGCTGTTCAGCTGTCTAATGGCTTGGAGGTAGAAGCTGTTCAGTAGTCTTATGACTTGGGGGTAGAAGCTGTTCAGCAGTCTTATGACTTGGGGGTAGAAGCTGTTCAGCTGTCTTATGGCTTGGGGGTAGAAGCTGTTCATCAGTCTTATGACTTGGGGGTAGAAGCTGTTCATCAGTCTTATGGCTTGGGGGTAGAAGCTGTTCAGCAGTCTAATGGCTTGGGGGTAGAAGCTGTTAAGAAGCCTTTTGGACCTAGACTTGGCACTCCGGTACTGCTTGCCGTGCGGTAGCAGAGAGAACAGTCTATGACTTGGGTGACTGGAGTCTTTGACAATGTTTAGGGCCTTCCTCTGACACCGCCTGTTATAGAGGTCCTGGATGGCAGGAAGCTCAGCTCCAGTGATGTACTGGGCCGTACGCACTACCCTCTGTATCGCCTTACGGTCAGATGCCAAAGCAGTTGCCATACCAAGCTGTGATGCAGCCAGTCAAGATGCTGTCAGTGGTGCAGCTGTAGAACTTTGAGGATCTAAGATGCTTAAGCATGTATATTATACTGTCTAATATTTTATACAGTTGAATATCCTACCAGTCTCTCTCTGCCCCCTAGCCTTCAAGTCAGCTCTGAGACCAAACCCTTTCAGAGGAAACGTCTACAACGTGTGGGGGAAGGTCCTCTTCTCTGGTAGGGTTTCTCTGTTATTCTCACTCACTGACAATATACAGAACACAACATCATTCTGTACAATGATGGTGATGATTGAGTAGAAATGTTTAGTTGTTTTACTTATCAATAATCATACAAGTATTATTTGAGATGTCTTCTGCCTTGTGTTGTTCTACTAAATGAATGTCAACATTTAACCTGTACTTGCATTCCCAGTTGTGAGTATTATTAGATAAAGGTTTGTCCTCAAGGCAGGCAGCACCAGCTGATGGTAGGAAACTGAGCTCCTTCACTCTCCACTGGTTTAGTTTGGTTGAGTAGTTTCTCCTCACTTTATTCATCCAGACGTTTATGTGACGTTGTTGAATGAGGAGAGAGTGCAGAATGAAGAGAGAGCAGATGTTTGTGGAAGTTGAATGATTCTGGAGCTGGTGGTCTTTGAAATGTTCCTTACTAGTTTCTGTGAATTTTAAGTTACCGTCCATTGAATTACACTAGTTGCATTGATTTTGTTTATTCATGTCTTCTATTGAATGTTCCATGTTGTTTGAGTCATTCTGGAGTTGGATCATGGATAGATGGATGGATGTTGTATCACTGAATCCCTCCTCATCCTCAGCATGCTGTTTGGGATATGTAGCTACCACAGTGGTAGGTCCCTCAGACAGGTCAGGGAAATGCTGATATATCTCCATGTTCCTCTCCAGACTCTGAGAGCATGATGGAGGTGAGCTACAACACTGTGAGTGGGAACCTCCGTATCACTCAGCAGCCCCTGGGGGACAGCCACCAGAGAGACCAGGAGCCCTCTGGATGCTTCCTGCTGTTCCATGGAGTGGGATTGACACAGGAGGCCCTGAAGGACTGGCTGAGGTTCTGTGTAAAACAGGTACAACACTGATTGACAAACTACTTGAACTCACAGCTCATCTAACTGACCATCTAACTGACCATCTAACTGACCATCTAACAGGTCATCTAACTGACCATCTAACTGACCATCTAACTGACCATCTAACAGCTCATCTAACTGACCATCTAACTGACCATCTAACTGACCATCTAACTGACCATCTAGCAGCTCATCTAACTGACCATCTAGCTGACCATCTAGCTGACCATCTAGCTGACCATCTAACTGGCCATCTAACAGACCATCTAACTGACCATCTAACTGACCATCTAGCTGACCATCTAGCTGACCATCTAGCTGACCATCTAACTGACCATCTAACAGACCATCTAACTGACCATCTAGCTGACCATCTAACAGCTCATCTAACTGACCATCTAGCTGACCATCTAGCTGACCATCTAACTGACCATCTAACTGACCATCTAACTGACCATCTAACAGCTCATCTAACTGACCATCTAACAGCTCATCTAACAGCTCATCTAACAGACCATCTAACTGACCATCTAGCTGACCATCTAACTGACCATCTAACTGACCATCTAGCTGACCATCTAACTGACCATTTAACTGACCATCTAGCTGACCATCTAGCTGACCATCTAACAGCTCATCTAACTGACCATCTAACAGCTCATCTAACTGACCATCTAACTGACCATCTAACTGACCATCTAACAGCTCATCTAACTGACCATCTAGCTGACCATCTAACAGCTCATCTAGCTGACCATCTAACTGACCATCTAGCTGACCATCTAACTGACCATCTAACTGACCATCTAACAGCTCATCTAACTGACCATCTAACTGGCCATCTAACTGACCATCTAGCTGACCATCTAGCTGACCATCTAACAGCTCATCTAACTGACCATCTAACTGACCATCTAGCTGACCATCTAACTGACCATCTAGCTGACCATCTAACAGCTCATCTAACAGCTCATCTAACAGCTCATCTAACTGACCATCTAACTGACCATCTAGCTGACCATCTAGCTGACCATCTAACTGACCATCTAACTGGCCATCTAACAGCTCATCTAACTGACCATCTAACTGACCATCTAACTGACCATCTAGCTGACCATCTAACTGACCATCTAGCTGACCATCTAACTGGCCATCTAACAGCTCATCTAACTGACCATCTAACTGACCATCTAACAGCTCATCTAACTGACCATCTAACAGCTCATCTAACTGACCATCTAGCTGACCATCTAGCTGACCATCTAGCTGGCCATCTAACAGCTCATCTAACTGACCATCTAGCTGACCATCTAGCTGACCATCTAGCTGACCATCTAACTGACCATCTAACTGGCCATCTAACAGCTCATCTAACTGACCATCTAACTGACCATCTAACAGCTCATCTAACTGACCATCTAACAGCTCATCTAACTGACCATCTAACTGACCATCTAACTGGCCATCTAACTGGCCGTCTAACTGACCATCTAACAGCTCATCTAACAGCTCATCTAGCTGACCATCTAACAGCTCATCTAACTGACCATCTAGCTGACCATCTAACTGACCATCTAGCTGACCATCTAACTGACCATCTAGCTGACCATCTAACAGCTCATCTAACTGACCGTCTAACTGACCATCTAACAGCTCATCTAACAGCTCATCTAGCTGACCATCTAGCTGACCGTCTAACTGACCGTCTAACTGGCCGTCTAACTGACCATCTAACTGACCATCTAGCTGACCATCTAACTGGCCATCTAACTGACCATCTAACTGGCCATCTAACTGACCATCTAGCTGACCATCTAGCTGACCATCTAGCTGACCATCTAACTGACCATCTAACAGCTCATCTAGCTGACCATCTAGCTGACCATCTAACTGACCATCTAACTGACCATCTAGCTGACCATCTAACTGACCATCTAACAGCTCATCTAACTGACCATCTAACTGACCATCTAACTGACCATCTAACTGACCATCTAGCTGACCATCTAACACCTCATCTAACTGACCATCTAACAGCTCATCTAGCTGACCATCTAACTGACCATCTAGCTGACCATCTAACTGACCCTCTAACTGACCCTCTAACTGACCATCTAGCTGACCATCTAGCTGACCATCTAGCTGACCATCTAACAGCTCATCTAACTGACCATCTAACAGCTCATCTAACTGACCATCTAACTGACCATCTAACAGCTCATCTAACTGACCATCTAGCTGACCATCTAACAGCTCATCTAACTGACCATCTAGCTGACCATCTAACAGCTCATCTAACTGACCATCTAACTGACCATCTAACTGACCATCTAACTGGCCATCTAGCTGGCCATCTAGCTGGCCATCTAACTGACCATCTAACTGACCATCTAACTGACCATCTGCTGTGCTCTGGACAAGTTGCAGAGGTTGATCGTATTTTCACTTAAACATCAGAGGTAATATAGTAATCTTGGTGTTTGTTTTCTTGTTTTCAGAAGGAGGTGAGGAAGGTCAAGAAGACCCACACCAGCCTCTCTCCTCAGGAGATCAGGACCATCCATGTGAGTGTTCCTCTAATATAATATATAATATACCCTCTATTGACCATCCATGTGAGTGTTCCTCTAATATAATATATAATATATCCTCTATTGACCATCCATGTGAGTGTTCCTCTAATATAATATATAATATATCCTCTATTGACCATCCATGTGAGTGTTCCTCTAATATAATATATAATATATCCTCTATTGACCATCCATGTGAGTGTTCCTCTAATATAATATATAATATATCCTCTATTGACCATCCATGTGAGTGTTCCTCTAATATAATATATAATATATCCTCTATTGACCATCCATGTGAGTGTTCCTCTAATATAATATATCCTCTATTGACCATCCATGTGAGTGTTCCTCTAATATAATATATAATATATCCTCTATTGACCATCCATGTGAGTGTTCCTCTAATATGATATATAATATATCCTCTATTGACCATCCATGTGAGTGTTCCTCTAATATAATATATAATATACCCTCTATTGACCATCCATGTGAGTGTTCCTCTAATATAATATATAATATACCCTCTATTGACCATCCATGTGAGTGTTCCTCTAATATAATATATAATATACCCTCTATTGACCATCCATGTGAGTGTTCCTCTAATATAATATATAATATACCCTCTATTGACCATCCATGTGAGTGTTCCTCTAATATAATATATAATATACCCTCTATTGACCATCCATGTGAGTGTTCCTCTAATATAATATATAATATATCCTCTATTGACCATCCATGTGAGTGTTCCTCTAATATAATATATCCTCTTGATCCACATGTCCGTCTGCCTGCCTGCCTGCCTGTCTGTCTGTCTGTCTGCCTACCTGCCTGCCTACCTGTCTGCCTGCCTACCTGTTTCTGTGTTCAGGTGAAGCGACATCTGGACCCTCTGCCTCCAGGCTTCTTCTACAACGGACAACAGTACGTCAGTTTCTTTGGAGAGAAGAAGAACTTCCATCCACGTATCCTTTTATCGCTACTGTCTGTCCTCAACACAACCATTTGAAAAGCCATAGCGTCTAATACAACACCTGACGACACAGCCCTATTCCACTGAATGGTTTGTTATTGTTGAGTAGTAGGTTGTGTTGCTGTCCTTACATCAAGCCCCTTCAGAAATGGACCAGTTCATAGCAGAGTATGTTGAGGAGGCCAACCGAGAGATCGACCTCTTCAACAATCAGCTGGAGCAGCAGCAGCACCAGGACCTGTTTGACCCTTAGTGACTCCCTAATGACCCCCGAGGTTAGGGTTAGAGGTCGTCTGTCTCGTCCTGTCCTCCTTCTCAGCACATCTTAAAGGGAAACTATACCATGCATACTGTCCCCTCCACTATACCATGCATACTGTCCCCTCCACTATACCATGCATACTGTCCCCTCCACTATACCATGCATACTGTCCCCTCCACTATACCATGCATACTGTCCCCTCCACTATACCATGCATACTGTCCCCTCCACTATACCATGCATACTGTCCCCTCTACTATACCATGCATACTGTCCCCTCCACTATACCATACATATAGGGGTGATAAACATAACTAAATCAAGACATTATTATGGTGAGAGAGCACAAGCTTTCCATCCAGATAAGAGGTTCAACTTTACAGTGGCAGTCAGTGTCATTCTTGTGCTAGGTAGGTTTCTAATAGGCCAGTAGAATTGGTTGTATTTGTAGCCTGGCTGTTGGCATTACTAAAACACTCCTCTCTCGTCTCCTTTCCTGACCTGTGGTGCGATCCACAGCCCAGCTGTTAGTTGCTTTCAGTATCACTCCGTTGAGCCGGTCTCGCTGGCTGTACTGTGCTAACAGCTTGTATCAGTGCCGGACTTGGTGAGAGGAAGTGGCCGCAGAGCTGGGAACTGCCTGCAGCTGTCAATCCCTGGCGTGGTGATAGAAACTGTCTCCTATTGTAAATACTAGCTAGAGAGTCACACAGCTGTAGTCGGCATAGCAACATGGTCCTCTGTAACATAATGTCATGTTGATCGAACTTCAACAATAACATGTCCCCTTCACATGACCACCTAACATGCTGTGGGTGGGAGACTGGTTGGGACGGTCCAAAATCAATTAGTCTGCTTTAGGCCAGTTTGGGTTAGGAGGGTTTGAGGGATGGGGAGGACTGGTGTTGGCCAGATAAGGGCTGAGGAATGGGTTAGTAGTGATGTATTACAGGGATGGGTAGGGTCAGAGGTCAGGATCTTAGTAGTGGTGTATTACAGGGATGGGTAGGGTCAGAGGTCAGGGTCTTAGTAGTGGTGTATTACAGGGATGGGTTGGGTCAGGGGTCAGAGTTGTTTACCACATGCAGTTCCTTGATGTGGGACTTAAGCTGCGTCCACTACCTGTTAGATAAAATGGTTGTTGGAGGTATCTTACATGTTCTCTCAGGACTACCTGTCGTAATGTTCCTGGTGATGGGACTTAAGCTGCGTCCACTACCTGTTAGATAGATGGGTGTTGGAGGTATCTTACATGTTCTCTCAGGACTACCTGTCGTAATGTTCCTGGTGATGGGAATGGATTTCACGTCCATACAACACCCTGATATTGTTAGGATGTGGTGTGGTGTGTAGGTGTCGTGCATGTTCCTGTGTTATCCTGTACTATAGTAGAATCATCCACTCAGACAATACTAGTACTACACTACTACAGTACTAATACTACACTACTACAGTACTAATACTACACTACTACAGTACTAGTACTACACTACTACAGTACTAGTACTACAATACTACAGTACTAGTACTATACTACTACAGTACTAATACTACACTACTACAGTACTAATACTACAGTACTAATACTACACTACTACAGTACTAGTACTACACTACTACAGTACTAGTACTACAATACTACAGTACTAGTACTACACTACTACAGTACTAGTACTACGCTATTACAGTACTAATACTACACTACTACAGTACTAATACTACACTACTACAGTACTAATACTACACTACTACAGTACTAATACTACAGCTGTCTGATCTGATCTGATCGATGTTTCCTCATCTCCAGTAACAACCTTAGTGGCTTAATCAGAAATGGGGCATCAGTGTCAACATAATCTAGCTATCTGGGAATATGGTCCAGTACTTTGTCTTCATGTGGAATGGACTGGTAATGTTCAGTAGACAACAATGGCATCTTTGTACACAAATAACTGTGTAGGCTGCCTGCTGCTACATCTCTGTACTGCATTTAATACATAGGACTAATTCTGGAACAGTGGTTTGTGGCTGAAACCTCAACTTTAGAAAATAACAGAATATTCGACAAGATCAGTTGACAGGACAGTTACAGTCTGCTAATTTAACTCCACTCACCAGGAGAACAGTTACAGTCTGCTAATTTAACTCCACTCACCAGGAGAACAGTTACAGTCTGCTAATTTAACTCCACTCACCAGGAGAAACACTTTGTTTTCTGCAGAAACACAGACAGACATTGTTTGATGGTTGAGTGATGCTGAAGTGAAACCAGTATTCCATGTTGAGATTCCAAACGTTCAAAGTAATTCCAGAACCTCAGAGACACTGCTTTCCCCGTCTGTCTTCATAACAGTATAATACAGTATATCTGTCTGACTGACCAAGCCTGTCATCCTACAGTCCATCTATACCAAGCCTGTCATCCTACAGTCCATCTATACCAAGCCTGTCATCATACAGTCCATCTATACCAAGCCTGTCATCCTACAGTCCATCTATACCAAGCCTGTCACCATACAGTCCATCTATACCAAGCCTGTCACCATACAGTCCATCTATACCAAGCCTGTCATCATACAGTCCATCTATACCAAGCCTGTCATCCTACAGTCCATCTATACCAAGCCTGTCATCCTACAGTCCATCTATACCAAGCCTGTCATCCTACAGTCCATCTATACCAAGCCTGTCATCATACAGTCCATCTATACCAAGCCTGTCATCCTACAGTCCATCTATACCAAGCCTGTCATCCTACAGTCCATCTATACCAAGCCTGTCATCCTACAGTCCATCTATACCAAGCCTGTCATCATACAGTCCATCTATACCAAGCCTGTCATCCTACAGTCCATCTATACCAAGCCTGTCATCCTACAGTCCATCTATACCAAGCCTGTCATCCTACAGTCCATCTATACCAAGCCTGTCATCATACAGTCCATCTATACCAAGCCTGTCATCCTACAGTCCATCTATACCAAGCCTGTCATCATACAGTCCATCTATACCAAGCCTGTCATCATACAGTCCATCTATACCAAGCCTGTCATCATACAGTCCATCTATACCAAGCCTGTCATCATACAGTCCATCTATACCAAGCCTGTCATCTATACCAAGCCTGTCATCATACAGTCCATCTATACCAAGCCTGTCATCTATACCAAGCCTGTCATCATACAGTCCATCTATACCAAGCCTGTCATCATACAGTCCATCTATACCAAGCCTGTCATCATACAGTCCATCTATACCAAGCCTGTCATCATACAGTCCATCTATACCAAGCCTGTCATCATACAGTCCATCTATACCAAGCCTGTCATCATACAGTCCATCTATACCAAGCCTGTCATCATACAGTCCATCTATACCAAGCCTGTCATCTATACCAAGCCTGTCATCATACAGTCCATCTATACCAAGCCTGTCATCATACAGTCCATCTATACCAAGCCTGTCATCATACAGTCCATCTATACCAAGCCTGTCATCTATACCAAGCCTGTCATCATACAGTCCATCTATACCAAGCCTGTCATCATACAGTCCATCTATACCAAGCCTGTCATCATACAGTCCATCTATACCAAGCCTGTCATCATACAGTCCATCTATACCAAGCCTGTCATCTATACCAAGCCTGTCCATACACAGTGCCTCCCATGCTAGATGTGTTACTGTCTGAATAGAGAATGATCCAGTCCTCTGCTAGACGTGTTACTGTCTGAATAGAGAATGATCCCTAGCCAGTAAGTTAGTTACTTCAGGGTCCAGGCATGTTCCAGTCAGATACACACCCAGTCAATCAGTCAGTCTATCTGGAAAGGAAGACAGACTACATCACGTCACAATCCTCCTGACCCATGTTACTATTCGTTCTCTTAGCTTACAATCCCTCCCTCTCCTTAACTTTATCAAGTGCAATTGTACTCTGTTTTTATATGTATTCTAACTACCTTCACAGAACTATTTTAAGGACTATCTGATTAAATAAGGACTGCATTCTCAGTCTCAGCATTGGAGTGAGTTGGGATTTGCTCAGCGTTTAGTACCGTGCTGACCTAATCCACAGCACTGGAGACTGAAGCTCTGTGTCTGTCTCCGTATGACTGGAGTCTCTTCTGACAAGTCCTCTGTCTGCTTAGAGCAAAAGTTGTTTTAATTCGCAATACCACAGAGACCTGTCTTCGTTGAGTCAGAGACACAGAGCCATAACTGAGGGTGATCGATATCCTACAGCATAATACTGAAGATGCCATAACTACAGGCCTTAATGGGCCGTGTTAGAAAACAGACACTGATTGGTCTACAGTGTAGCCATCAGTCCTTAAAGGGTTCTAGAGGGTTATTATTATGATAGAACATGTTTGTGATATTAACTTGACTTAGTAGCACATATTATACCACACTATCTGTATGTGTTAAGATGTCCTTTTAATATAAATATATATATATATATATATATGATATATATATGATATATTCTGATACTATTGCCTTTCACCAAACTGGTACAACCAAGAGAAAATGATCACATTTATTTTACAGAACTGGTGAGAATTGAAGTACCTCAAAAGACACCACAAGAGTATTTTTGTAATGCTGTGAATTGAACAGAGAAAAAGCTAAGAGTCAAATCTTTTTCTCACAAAATTGAATTAAGAAGCAAAACCGAGAAATGTTGTGAGACATGATGTTTCTCTGGTCCAGCAGTGCCTTGGCCCGTTACTATACGGCTAAGAAATAACCCTGTTCAGAGCTCCAGCCTCCTCTAGTCTACATTCTACTGCTACTGTACATGACGAGGCCGGAGGCTGAGAAACCGTCCTGAAACGGTATTGGTGAAAGGAACCGTCCTGAAACAGCCTGGGTACCAGTTTATTTGTGCCATCATGCCACTCCTTGCCGGTTTGGCAAGACAAGGAGTTGAGATGATGACAAACAGATCTGGGACCAGCTATCTTAAACAGTGTTGGTGAAAGGACTGAATCAATGGAATTGTTCTTTAAGCAATGTGTTACTCAGCCAAAGGGGGCAGTAAGCCCCGGGGGAGGGGAGGTCACTCGAGGGCTCACACCGTTTCAAGAAGTAAATAAAAGATACAAAGCTAAAATTATTCTGAATGGAAACCGGGTCCTCGTGGTTCTGGTTTCAAAGCTAAAGTAGAGCAGCCTACCCTGTCCTAATAACTTAGTGGTTAAAGTAGAGCAGCCTACCCTGTCCTAATAACTTAGTGGTTAAAGTAGAGCAGCCTACCCTGTCCTAATAACTTAGTGGTTAAAGTAGAGCAGCCTACCCTGTCCTAATAACTTAGTGGTTAAAGTAGAGCAGCCTACCCTGTCCTAATAACTTAGTGGTTAAAGTAGAGCAGCCTACCCTGTCCTAATAACTTAGTGGTTAAAGTAGAGCAGCCTACCCTGTCCTAATAACTTAGTGGTTAAAGTAGAGCAGCCTACCCTGTCCTAATAACTTAGTGGTTAAAGTAGAGCAGCCTACCCTGTCCTAATAACTTAGTGGTTAAAGTAGAGCAGCCTACCCTGTCCTAATAACTTAGTGGTTAAAGTAGAGCAGCCTACCCTGTCCTAATAACTTAGTGGTTAAAGTAGAGCAGCCTACCCTGTCCTAATAACATAGTGGTTAAAGTAGAGCAGCCTACCCTGTCCTAATAACTTAGTGGTTAAAGTAGAGCAGCCTACCCTGTCCTAATAACATAGTGGTTAAGGTAGAGCAGCCTACCCTATCCTAATAACATAGTGGTTAAAGTAGAGCAGCCTACCCTGTCCTAATAACTTAGTGGTTAAAGTAGAGCAGCCTACCCTGTCCTAATAACATAGTGGTTAAAGTAGAGCAGCCTACCCTGTCCTAATAACTTAGTGGTTAAAGTAGAGCAGCCTACCCTGTCCTAATAACATAGTGGTTAAAGTAGAGCAGCCTACCCTGTCCTAATAACTTAGTGGTTAAAGTAGAGCAGCCTACCCTGTCCTAATAACTTAGTGGTTAAAGTAGAGCAGCCTACCCTGTCCTAATAACTTAGTGGTTAAAGTAGAGCAGCCTACCCTGTCCTAATAACTTAGTGGTTAAAATAGAGCAGCCTACCCTGTCCTAATAACTTAGTGGTTAAAGTAGAGCAGCCTAACCTGTCCTAATAACTTAGTGGTTAAAGTAGAGCAGCCTACCCTGTCCTAATAACTTAGTGGTTAAAGTAGAGCAGCCTACCCTGTCCTAATAACTTAGTGGTTAAAGTAGAGCAGCCTACCCTGTCCTAATAACATAGTGGTTAAAGTAGAGCAGCCTACCCTATCCTAATAACTTAGTGGTTAAAGTAGAGCAGCCTACCCTGTCCTAATAACATAGTGGTTAAAGTAGAGCAGCCTACCCTGTCCTAATAACTTAGTGGTTAAAGTAGAGCAGCCTACCCTGTCCTAATAACATAGTGGTTAAAGTAGAGCAGCCTACCCTGTCCTAATAACTTAGTGGTTAAAGTAGAGCAGCCTACCCTGTCCTAATAACATAGTGGTTAAAGTAGAGCAGCCTACCCTGTCCTAATAACATAGTGGTTAAAGTAGAGCAGCCTACCCTGTCCTAATAACTTAGTGGTTAAAGTAGAGCAGCCTACCCTGTCCTAATAACTTAGTGGTTAAAGTAGAGCAGCCTACCCTGTCCTAATAACATAGTGGTTAAGGTAGAGCAGCCTACCCTATCCTAATAACATAGTGGTTAAAGTAGAGCAGCCTACCCTGTCCTAATAACTTAGTGGTTAAAGTAGAGCAGCCTACCCTGTCCTAATAACTTAGTGGTTAAAGTAGAGCAGCCTACCCTGTCCTAATAACTTAGTGGTTAAAGTAGAGCAGCCTACCCTGTCCTAATAACTTAGTGGTTAAAGTAGAGCAGCCTACCCTGTCCTAATAACTTAGTGGTTAAAGTAGAGCAGCCTACCCTATCCTAATGGTTAACTTAGTGGTTAAAGTAGAGCAGCCTACCCTGTCCTAATGGTTAACTTAGTGGTTAAAGTAGAGCAGCCTACCCTGTCCTAATAACTTAGTGGTTAAAGTAGAGCAGCCTACCCTGTCATAATAACATAGTGGTTAAAGTAGAGCAGCCTACCCTGTCCTAATAACATAGTGGTTAAAGTAGAGCAGCCTACCCTGTCCTAGTAACATAGTGGTTAAAGTAGAGCAGCCTACCCTGTCCTAATAACATAGTGGTTAAAGTAGAGCAGCCTACCCTGTCCTAATAACATAGTGGTTAAAGTAGAGCAGCCTACCCTGTCCTAATAACTTAGTGGTTAAAGTAGAGCAGCCTACCCTGTCCTAATAACATAGTGGTTAAAGTAGAGCAGCCTACCCTGTCCTAGTAACATAGTGGTTAAAGTAGAGCAGCCTACCCTGTCCTAATAACATAGTGGTTAAAGTAGAGCAGCCTACCCTGTCCTAATAACATAGTGGTTAAAGTAGAGCAGCCTACCCTGTCCTAGTTAGGGTATTGGTCAGCTGTTTGGTTAGGTGACCCACCTTATTGCTCAGTGGGCCCCAGAAAAGAAGCCCTCTAGAGGTTCTCCCCCGTCTCTCAGAGCCTACAACTAAATCTGATGGAGCTCTTCTTACTCAACCCTCTGGCTATGTTGTATTCATGTTGTATGTGGAGGCTCGCGGCTTGTAGCTGAAGTTATAGGACAAAAACAAAGTTTAGTGTTCACTGGTTTGTTATGAGGGAAATTTGATGAGCATGTTCAAAAAGAAATTAATGTTCTGAAGATTGGCTCCAAGGTTCCAAAGAGCCATTTGGATTTTATGCACTTTGATGAAAAACTGATATTTGAATTCATTGTATTTTTTATGTTTTGTAATGGAGTAATTATCTGACTTGTAGTGATCTTTCTCAGGCCTACAGTGACCTATACAGTACCCTGACTTCAACAGTCTTTAGGTGTTAAAGGAATCCCACGTTTCAGTAGGAGTAATAACTCAGGTATAGAGGTCTATAGGAAGGTTATAGGTCGGGGCCCAGATTCACACAACCTTCTTAACTGCCCTTTATTCCTTAACTTTAAACTACAGAAGAAAGTTCAGCAAAGTTGCTATTCCTCAAAAAGGTTATTGGAAATGTTCTTGCTTTATTTCATGTAAAAAAAATTAGAAGAAATTAGATTTTTGAAAATAAAGTTTGTTCTTGGACATTTTCTTAATTCCAAGCTGTCTTAAACTGTCTTAAACTCAGGGCAGTGAGATAATAAGCTAATTAAACATATTTAATTCACTCGAACCTCATCTGAAAGTTTCAGTGTTGATTATTTGAAACTCAGAAACATGTTTTAGAACAGTCATCTCAGTACGAAATATGCTAACATGATTGACATTGCTAGCTATATACTGTAGCTAGCTAAAACAGTTTGCCTAAGTGGCAATCATTTTAAGAAGATTGTTAAGTTTGTAAGAAAATCATAAAATCTTAAGATATTGTTGAAGAATTGCACTTATGAACTATCTTAAGAACTAGTTTTTTTTTCTTAAGTTTTTGCATAAGAAGGGTTTTGTGAATCTGGGCCCAGGTTTCCACACCTGTAACAGTGGATTATACCCTGTCTGACACAATTGATGGCTCAGTAGTGGTTAGTCTGCCAATCCTAATCAGAAGCTGATAGCCCATAGTTTTTCCCCATACAATCTTAGGACAACTACATTTATATGTTTGAAAATGTATTGATTTAAGTTGGAGGTAGTTTATGGCATGAACATGGTGGTAAACTAAAGCCTCTTGTCACCTCTACAACCAAGTTATTACATCTGTAACTTAACTATATCAATACAATTGATTAATATATTGCCTCAAAAAAGGATTTCCCGATGTGGAATCCAATACACTGAAAGAAGGAATTTGGTGAAGTGAACTTGAAAAGTGCCAAAATGTTTTTGAGGGTGATTAATTGAATCGCATTTGCACAAAACTACTGTAACTTTTGTTTTTTCCTGTGACTGATGCTTTTATAATCTTATTGTGGTATTTATTGCACCAAGTAATCCATTAAAATATTGATATGGTTAAATAGTCTCATTATTTGTGTCATTGTCAGATATGAGTGTATTTACAGTACCTTTCAAAACTATTCTGGCCCCTTGGATTTCTTCAGATTTTTTCTTAGTGGTATTAAATGGATTTAATTGTAATTTATTCAACAGAATACTCTGTGAAAGCGGAAGAAAATGTTTACTTTTTTAAAGATTAATAACAATTAAGTAATTAAAATATAGTAGTTGCATAAGTATTCAGCCCCTTTGTTTAGGCAAGCCTCAGTTAGTTCAGTAAGATGTGGCTTAACAAGTCACATAATAACTTACATGGACTCACTTTGTGTGTAATAATAGTGTTTAACAGGATTGTTGTATGACTAACCCTTCATCTGTCCTCCATACATACATCTGTAAGGTCCCTCAGTCAACTATTGACTTTCAAGCACAGATTCAACTATAAAGATCAGGGAGCTTTTTGAAAGCCTCAAAGGGCAGTGATTGCATCCTACTGCTCTGATTGGTCGGATGTGGCAGGGCTTGCAAACTATTATGGACTACAAAGGAAAAAACAACTGCGAGCTGCCCAGTGACACGAGCCTACCAGACGAGCTACATGACTTCTATGCTCGCTTCGAGGCAAGCAACACTGAGGCATGCATGAGAGCTCCAGCTGTTCCGGACGACTGTGTGATCACGCTGTCCATAGCCGATGTGAGTAAGACCTTTAGACAGGTCAACATTCACAAGGCCTCAGGGCCAGACGGATTACCAGGACGTGTACTCCGAGCATGCACTGAACAACTGGCAAGTGTCTTCACTGACATTTTCAACCTCTCCCTGTCTGAGTCTGTAATACCAAGCAGACCACCATAGTCCCTGTGCCCAAGAACACCAAGGTAACCTACCGACCCGTAGCACTCACGTCCGTAGCCATAAAGTGCATTGAAAGGCTGGTCATGGCTCACATCAACACCATTATCCCAGAAACCTAAGACCCACTCCAATTCGCATTCCGCCCCAACAGATCCACGGATGACGCAATCTCTATTGCACTCCACACTACCCTTTCCCACCTGGACAAAAGGAACACCTATGTGATAATGCTATTCATTGACTACAGCTCAGCGTTCATCACCATAGTACCCTCAAAGCTCATCACTAAGCTAAAGACCCTGGGACTAAACACCTCCCTCTGCAACTGGATCCTGGACTTCCGCCTCCCCCAGGTGGTAAGGGTAGGTAACAACACATCCGGAAGTTTACATACACTTAGGTTGGAGTCATTAAAACTCGTTTTTCAACCACTCCACAAATTTCTTGTTAACAAACTATAGTTTTTGCAAGTCGGTTAGGACATCTACTTTGTGCATGACACAAGTAATTTTTCCAACAATTGTTTACAGACAGATTATTTCACTTATAATTCACTGTATCACAATTCCAGTGAGTCAGAAGTACACGAAGTCGGCTGTGCCTTTAAACAGCTTGGAAAATTCCAGAAAATGATGTCATGGCTTTAGAAGCTTCTGATAGGCTAATTGACATCATTTGAGTCAGTTGGAGGGGGTACCTGTGGATGTATTTCAAGGCCTACCTTTAAACTTAGTGCCTCTTTGCTTGACATCATGGGAAAATCAAAAGAAATAATCCAAGACCTCAGAAAAAAAATGTAGACCTCCACAAGTCTGGTTCATCCTTGGGAGCATTTTCTAAATGCCTGAAGGCACACGTTCATCTGTACAAACAATAGTATGCAAGTATAAATACCATGGGACCACGCAGCCGTTATACTGCTCAGGAAGGAGACGCGTTCTGTCTCCTAGAGATGAAAGTACTTTGATGCGAAAAGTGCAAATCAATCCCAGAACAACAGCAAAGGACCTTGTGAAGATGCTGGAGGAAACAGGTACAAAAGTATCTATATCCACAGTAAAACGAGTCCTATATCAACATAACCTGAAAGGCCGCTCAGCAAGGAAGAAGCCACTGCTCCAAAACCGCCATAAAAAAGCCAGACTACGGTTTGCAACTGCACATGGGGACAAAGATCGTACTTTTTGGACAAATGTCCTCTGGTCTGATGAAACAAAAATAGAACTGTTTGGCCATAATGACCAATGTTATGTTGGGAGGAAAAAGGGGGGAGGCTTGCAAGCCGAAGAACACCATCCCAACCGTGAAGCACGGGGGTGGCAGCATCATGTTGTGGGGGTGCTTTGCTGCAGGAGGGACTGGTGCACTTCACAAAATAGATGGCATCATGGGGAAGGAAGATTATGTGGATATATTGAAGCAACATCTCAAGACATCAGTCAGGAAGTTAAAGATTGGTCGCAAATGGGTCTTCCAAATGGACAATGACCCCAAGCATACTTCCAACGTTGTGGCAAAATGGCTTAAGGACAACAAAGTCAAGGTATTGGAGTGGCCATCAAAGCCCTGACCTCAATCCTATAGACAATTTGTGGGCAGAACTGAAAAAGCGTGTGTGAGCAAGGAGGCCATCAAACCTGACTCAGTTACACCAGCTCTGTCAGAAGGAATGGGCCAACATTCACCCAACTTATTGTGGGAAGCTTCTGGAAGGCTACCCGAAACGTTTGACCCAAGTTAAACAATTTAAAGGCAATGCTACCAAATACTAATTGAGTGTATGTAAACTTCTGACCCACTGGGAATGTGATGAAAGAAATAAAAGTTGAAATAAATCATTCTCTCAACTATTATTCTGACATTTCACATTCTTAAAATAAAGTACTGCATAGCTTCCTGAGAACGCGAAGCGAGGCGGCCATCTCTGTCGGCCCCATCTTGATCAGGTGACCTCAATCAGCCGAGGGTGGAGTCCATAAAGCAAGGACTTCCTTACAGGATGCCAGGCAGAGGTGTTGAACAGGAATATGTGGTGGTGGAGGTGTGGCTGAGAGGAGCGGTGGTAGTGAACTACTATAATCCCTGTCAGATATTGAACCTGGAAGTGCTGGAGAGGGTGGAGGGCCAGGATAGAAGTAAGGTCATGTGGTGTGAGGATTTTAATGCCCACAACACGCTCTGGGGGAGGGAACTGATGGGGGGGACTGATGGGGGACTGATTGATGAAAAATCTGATAGAAATGAAAGATCTGATGCCTGAATGATGGCCGAGGGACCAGGATTAATATAGCCACAGGGAAAGAGTCTGCCTTGGACCTCACTCTGGTATGTAGTGATGGCTGAAGGACCAGGATTGATGTAGTTACAGGGAAAGAGTCTGCCTTGGACCTCACTCTGGTATGTAGTGATGGCCGAGGGACCAGGATTGATGTAGCCACAGGGAAAGAGTCTGCCTTGCACCTCACTATGGGATCTAGTGCGATGGCAGGAATCTGTGAGTAGGAGGTATGGGAGGAGTCGACAGTAGGGAGTGATCATTACCCCATAGTATATACAGTAGGCCGGAGGGAGGAGGAGGTGTCAGTGGATGGAGCAGGCAGGAGGGAGGAGGAGGTGTCAGTGGATGGAGTAGGCAGGTGGGAGGAGGAGGTGTCAGTGGATGGAGGAGGCAGGTGGGAGGAGGAGGTGTCAGTGGATGGAGTAGGGAGGAGGGAGGAGGAGGTGTCAGTGGATGGAGTAGGCAGGTGGTAGGAGGAGGTGTCAGTGGATGGAGTAGGCAGGTGGGAGGAGGAGGTGTCAGTGGATGGAGGAGGGAGGAGGAGGTGTCAGTGGATGGAGTAGGCCGGAGGGAGGAGGAGGTGTCAGTGGATGGAGTAGGGAGGAGGAGGTGTCAGTGGATGGAGTAGGCCGGAGGGAGGAGGAGGTGTCAGTGGATGGAGTAGGGAGGAGGGAGGAGGAGGTGCCAGTGGATGGAGTAGGGAGGAGGAGGTGTCAGTGGATGGAGGAGGCAGGTGGGAGGAGGAGGTGTCAGTGGATGGAGTAGGCAGGAGGAGGTGTCAGTGGATGGAGGAGGGAGGAGGGAGGAGGAGGTGTCAGTGGATGGAGGAGGGAGGTGGGAGGAGGAGGTGCCAGTGGATGGAGGAGGGAGGTGGGAGGAGGAGGTGCCAGTGGATGGAGTAGGGAGGAGGAGGTGTCAGTGGATGGAGGAGGGAGGTGGGAGGAGGAGGTGCCAGTGGATGGAGGAGGGAGGTGGGAGGAGGAGGTGCCAGTGGATGGAGGAGGCAGGTGGGAGGAGGAGGTGCCAGTGGATGGAGTAGGCAGGAGGGAGGAGGAGGTGTCAGATGATGGAGGAGGCAGGTGGGAGGAGGAGGTGTCAGTGGAGTGTTGGAGAGACTAGGGAAAGATGGGGAGGGTGTTGATCCATCTGATTTGGCTAAGAGATGTCTGGATACTGGGTATCAGGATGTTGTGGCCATTTACACAAATGGTTCAGAAGACCCAAGGACAGGACGTACTGGGTCAGCATTTATAGAGCAGGAATGTGGGGCGGTAGTCAGGAAGCGTATAACAGGTCATCTGGCTGTATATACGGAGGAGATGAAGGCCATACTGTTGGCCTTGCAGTGGGTGGAGGTCAGGAAGCCTCATATGGACAGTGATGGTGTAGAGATGGCAGGTTAAAAGCCTCATATGGACAGTGATGGTGTAGAGATGGCAGGTTAAAAGCCTCATATGGACAGTGATGGTGTAGAGATGGCAGGTTAAAAGCCTTATATGGACAGTGATGGTGTAGAGATGGCAGGTTAAAAGCCTCATATGGACAGTGATGGTGTAGAGATGGCAGGTTAAAAGCCTCATATGGACAGTGATGGTGTAGAGATGGCAGGTTAAAAGCCTTATATGGACAGTGATGGTGTAGAGATGGCAGGTTAACAGCCTGATATGGACAGTGATGGTGTAGAGATGGCAGGTTAACAGCCTGATATGGACAGTGATGGTGTAGAGATGGCAGGTTAACAGCCTGATATAGACAGTGATGGTGTAGAGATGGCAGGTTAACAGCCTGATATAGACAGTGATGGTGCAGAGATGGCAGGTTAACAGCCTTATATGGACAGTGATGGTGTAGAGATGGCAGGTTAAAGCCTGATATGGACAGTGATGGTGTAGAGATGGCAGGAGCAGTGGACTAGAGATACTAAGGGCAGGCATTTATTTCAAGTACAGAGGAAAGTTGTGGAGCGGAGGACGGCAGGAAGGGACAGAAGAGAGGAGTCTATTTTTACAAGATGAATGTTGGGACACAGCCAGTTGAATAAGACCTTAAATGTGATAGGAAGCATCCAACAGGAAAGTGTGATTATTGCCAGGAAACAGAGAGCGTGGAGCATGTATTGCCACAGTGTGGACAGTATCCGAGGGAAAGAGAGAGGCTGAGATCTACTGTGAGGGAGAAGGGGATATAATACATTCGTTTAAAGAGTATAATGAGTAGAACGTCATTAGATGTAGTCTGAAATATGTTGTTATCGTTTTAAAGATCAACGGGGCTGGCAGGTAAGATTTAGTTTCTCCCCGTCTCTGGCCCACACTCCAGTACAGCAGGTGGCGGTCATGCACCATAACGGTGGATGCCAACCGCCGATAAACCCCCCGAAGAAGAAGAATCCGTTTTTTAACCACGTTGGTGAAGTGGCCCATGACACCAGCAAACTCATCAACACACCACGCTTCTTCTGAAGCACATCGGGCGTTTTCTGAAGGAGGTTGTAGATATTGTGCATGTTCTGAAGGAGGTTGTAGATATTGTGCATGTTCTGAAGGAGGTTGTAGATATTGTGCATGTTCTGAAGGAGGCTGTAGATATTGTGCATGTTCTGAAGGAGGCTGTAGATATTGTGCATGTTCTGAAGGAGGTTGTAGATATTGTGCATGTTCTGAAGGAGGCTGTAGATATTGTGCATGTTCTGAAGGAGGCTGTAGATATTGTGCATGTTCTGAAGGAGGCTGTAGATATTGTGCATGTTCTGAAGGAGGTTGTAGATATTGTGCATGTTCTGAAGGAGGTTGTAGATATTGTGCATGTTCTGAAGGAGGTTGTAGATATTGTGCATGTTCTGAAGGAGGTTGTAGATATTGTGCATGTTCTGAAGGAGGTTGTAGATATTGTGCATGTTCTGAAGGAGGCTGTAGATATTGTGCATGTTCTGAAGGAGGCTGTAGATATTGTGCATGTTCTGAAGGAGGTTGTAGATATTGTGCATGTTCTGAAGGAGGTTGTAGATATTGTGCATGTTCTGAAGGAGGTTGTAGATATTGTGCATGTTCTGAAGGAGGCTGTAGATATTGTGCATGTTCTGAAGGAGGTTGTAACTGGACACTAGGTTGCCAGTTGACCCAGAACCCGAGGCACCAGACACGGCATGGCAGAAGAGGCGAAGAAACTAGCAGGCTACGCTGCGGTGGATAACCATGTTCAGGTAATGGTAATGTGTATTGCATTGACTATACGTTAATATCGCTAACTAACTACAGGGACTCACTTTGGGGTGATGGCTAGCATCCTGTGTTTACAACGTGAATGTCAAGCCATGTGCAAGTTACTGTAGTCAGTTACTGATGCCGAACAACGCCTATAGTAGCTGGCTACTTGCTAGTAACATTAGCTAACAAACATTTTAATCATGTAGTTTTTAGATGGCCATATGACTTTTCTAACAGCAATGAATCCGCAAAGGCAGTTTATTTTTCCTAGTTTCTATGCCAGCCAGGTAGCATGGTCAGCTTTTGCACCACGTAGTTAGTTTTGCAAGACGAGGTAATACTGTCTCTCATTCAGGTGATTTGATCATTCTGAAGTTGCAGATTGTTACCAGATAATGTGAATTAACTAAATATTTCTTATATCCATGACTGGGCGTTACACCATAGGTGTAGCATAGAACATTTTCGACCAAACTTAACTTGGTATACTATCTTCCTTCTCGATTCGACCAAACATCTAATGTTATCTTAAATGTCTGTATGCAGGTGGCGCTTTTGAATAAAGAAAATCCTCCGTTATTAAAATAAAATCAATTCCTCCGTGAGTTCATCCAGCAACGTGTAAGTCTCCATGTGCTCTGATTTGATCGAGACACGTGGATTTCTTCTACGGTCTATTTTGGCGATCCCACAATGTAATGTGTATCCTGTCACTTACTATGCGGGATGGAAACAAGATTCACCCCAAAAAACTGAACTTCCAATAAATCAAACTTATCTGTTTTTAAAAAGAAATACAACCGATCTGATCCCTACAGGCTCAAGAGGAACCTGGGAGGGACTTCAGGCGCCAGTGCCCCTTGCATGTCTTCCAATGTAACATCTTTTGAGTCCCAAAAACGTTTCTGCTGCAGCCACAGTGTCTCATTTCCACTTCTTTGAGCCTTGTGCTGTACAGTTTATAACTGTGGCAATGAACGCAACAAAGTCCACCTTTTTAACACATCGGGGTGTCTTTTTGTCTGGCAGCAAACATTTACTACAGGGATGGTATCCACCACCATCTCTAAACTGGAATCATTTCTCTCTCTCATTTTGATGTCCTCGGCATAGATTTGATTGGCCGCTCTAACTTTGACCACCTCAATCTCCTTCACCCTCACAGGGCACTGCAGGAAGTCCGGGTTCATGATCCCCACCACAGTTGCAACGTCGTCGTCCTTCTACACGCCGTTCTTCAGTGTACTCTGTTCGTCTGCACACACTTGAAACATGGCCAAATCCTTTACAGTTTTTAGACTGCCGTGGTTTGGGGGAAGAAAGCTCTCATAGCGTATCATATGTAAACAAACACGTTTCACATTCGCAGGTAATTGCAAAAAAACATGACCGACAGGCTTCTTTTTCTCCATTCACCCAGAGGGTCAGACGCCGGGCACCAACCACACCAGGAAATCTCTACAGGTGTTCAACCGGAACATCCGTCTTCACCCCTGAGATGACTCCTTTGACGGGTGTCTCTACTCCGAAGTTCAAAACGCACAACTTCTGTTGTCCGGATTCTTTTGGAGGCCCACCGCAATCTTCCTCTGTTCTTCAGGAATACAATGACTCAAAATGAAGACCACTTCTGGTCACTGACAGACTGCGCTTTTCCAAGCGCGTACTTCACCATTTGACACCTCAAACGGGTTTCCCACATGCATCCTTGCTCAGCAAATTCATCCCAACAACAAGCGATTCATTTACACAAGTCTCCTCCACTCCAATTTCAGACCACTTCTTTTTTTGCTCCAGTTTGAAACTGTCGTCCACTCGGTACCGAACGCTACCAGTCAACGCCCCCTGCAACTGTCCTGCAATAAATCCTCGCAATCCCAAGTACTTCTCTGCCGGTGCCACAACCTGTTCTCTCTGACTTGTGGTCCATTTCTGCAGTACAATTGACAACCACATACAGTGCCTTCGGGAAAGTATTCAGACCCCTTGACTTTTTCCACATTTTGTTACGTTACAGACTTATTCTACATAAGGTCCCACAGTTGACAGTGCATGTCAGAGCAAAAACCAAGCCATGGGGTCGAAGGAATAGTCCGTAGAGCTCAGGAACAGGATTTTGTCGAGGCACAGATTTGGGGAACAGTAACAAAATGTCTGAAGCATTGAAGGTCCCCAAGAACACCGTGGCCTCCATCATAATTAAACAGAAGAAGTTTGGAACCACCAAGACTCTTCCTAGAGCTGGCCGCCCGGCCAAACTGCGCAATCTGCGGAGAAGGGCCTTGGTCAGGGAGGTGACCAAGATCCTGACGTATCCCTCTGCACCTGCCTCCCAACACTCAGCTCCTCCTCAGCGGTCGTCACATTCACTTCCCTTCTCTTATCTGCCATCTTCTACTTCACCAGACCTTCCAGAAGGATTCAGCCCCGCCACACTCCATAGTTATTCATATGGTACTATTGGTTTTGCCATCTTCTTTCATGACCTGCACCTCTGTCTGCTGGCTAGCGAGTTCACGTTTTGTGTTTGGCTTGACCCACCTGTCTCAATCAATGAGAAGATTTGAAATGGACAAGATGGCTATGTACTTCATGGAGCAAAACATGTATTTTCTAAACCCACCCTCTGCAACTGGACTCGAATGAAGATGATATCACCGATACGAGGTTAGTTGAAAAACCTGAGTTTATCTATAGGCCGACCTGTAACGCCCAGTAATGGATACAGTACATATTTGGTTAAATCTCTATCTGGTATAACAATCTGTAGCTAGTTAACCCACAGATTATCTGTGATAATCTCTGAAACTTGGTTTCACCATCAACTCCAAACGGGGACATTGAGAATAGAAAGAGAACATGACCAAGCAAAGCTGCACGATCTTTCTCTGTAATGAACTCACTACAGACCGTAATGTGCAATTAGCTACAATCAACGCATTCAAGGAAATAAAACATTGACGGTTTTCCTTTCGTTGTAGCCAACCAGGGTACAAGTCAAAGACTAGCCACTCGTGTTTTGCTTTTGGCGTTCTAGCTAAGTGCAGTTCTTTTCATAGTTCTAGACATTATCTACCAGCACGTGCCAAGGTAATGTCCAGTACCATTATGTGATATGTACTGACTGTTACTCGACGGACTCTTTCTTTCCATCACAGAACCACCAGGTGGTTGGAGTGGGCAGTGGCTCCACCATCGTGTATGCTGTAGACAGACTAGGTGAGTAGTCTACTGGTTGATTTATAGAACAAGCGAAGGTAGGACTTTATTCATCCACAAAGGGGATTGGGGCACAATGTAGGCTGGTCGATGAGCCTTTTTTCAAATCTTATTCTCTCATTATGATTGGTAACTGTGATCTAACGTGTGTTCCAGCGGAGAGGGTTCGTCAGGAGAAACTCAGCATCGTGTGTGTCCCCACCTCCTTCCAGGTGAAGTTGTGGCTCTGTGGCGTAACAAACACGTTACAGCTCCGGTTCCTTTGTGCCTCATGTTCTCCCTCTTCAACTCCAGGCTCGTCAGTTGATTCTGCAGCGGGGTCTGACCCTGTCGGATCTGGACAGACACCCAGAGGTACTGACTTCAGACAGAAACAACTTGACCAGCTTTTGATGTGTTCCAATGCTGTTTTTAAATGTTTCAGTTGCCTGTAGTTATTATCAGGGGTCATGTTGCAGATTTCTGCCCTTTCCACACGCAGAAACAGATTAAACGAGATCTTGGCTGCTTTTTATAAACGCAGGTCTCAAATCCTTCTTGTGATTTCTGCTCGGCATCAGACTCCTTCAGTTGCACTTCTAAACTCAGAATTCAGGAACGGCACTTCTATCAGCATTCAGAGAAATTATGGCCATGCATCATTTTTGCCAAAAAGACCTTGCTTTTGTAAGCTCACATGTGGCTACCAGCCAAATATCATTACACTTCTGTAGTCTGATGAAAATGAAGCTTTTTTTTCTGCCTAATGTGTTGCACTAAAGTATTTTCTGTGAAGGAAAACTAGTTGCACGTCCCTGATCACTCTATTGAAGCAAAACACTCACTATAAAAAGCAGGTGAAATGGTTAAAAAAAATTAAGGTCTTGAGTTTTGAAAATGCATATTTCTGAACTGTAACGTGGCCCCTGTGTATGCTGTTTGACCTCTAACCCCTCCCAGCTGGACGTGGCCATCGACGGGGCGGACGAGGTGGATGCAGCTCTCACACTCATCAAAGGGGGAGGGTAAGACGCTTCTGTCTTATTGACCAGGCCACACAGGTTCTAGGCTAGCCTGTTGCTGTCCATGCTGTCGGGCTCCCTGACTGCGGTCCCCTCTCTCTCTCCTCATAATAGAGGCTGTCTGACTCAGGAGAAGATCGTAGCCGGCTGTGCCAAACACTTCATTGTCATCGCTGACTTCAGGTGGGTCTGTGTTCAAATTAAGTTTTATTGTCACATGCATCGTAAACATGTGTATGCAATACTAACGTCTCAATACATCCAGTGGGATTTCAACAGATTTTTGTCAAATTATATAACATTCCAACCTCGTTTAGCATGATCTATTCCATTATAGCATAATTCTACTATTTGTATTCATTTGCGTCACTGTCAATGACATACTTTTATTTTGAAGGCTAACCGCCAAGTCCACTTGTCCCTTATCCTTATTGTGGCTAGCTTCACATAGATGGGTCCGACCTCCATTAATCAAACAAGAACTGTCTTATAAATGAGGGTTATTTAAGATGACACCTAGCTATATAGTTAGCTAGCTCACTACAGCTACTGAAACAGATGTCGTTTTTGGGGAAGAACATTGTATCTATGAGCTAGTTAGCTTTTTATATAATGTGCCCGGGACAAGTTCACCAGCATCATAGCATACGTATTGAGAAAACGTTGAAAGAAAAAAAAATATGAATGCGTTAAATTGTGACTCGCGTTCATATTCAGGTCCTGATTGGTCAACAAGCTTATTTGACTTTTTTTTTTGACATGCAAAGACCCTAATGGCGTTCCGTAGTCTCCTGTAATTGCGGATTGCCTTTAACATTATTGATTTGTTCGTACAGTATCATACAGGTTTTAAATACAAATAAACATACACTTGCCTAAAGGTTGAAGTTCACCAGCCCCTGACCCCCCCTCTATAGGAAGGACTCCTCGGCCCTGGGCCAGCAGTGGAAGAAGGGTGTTCCTATTGAGGTGATCCCTATGGCCTACGTCCCCGTCTCCAGGACTATAGCCAAGCGCTTCGGAGGGGAGGCAGTACTCCGCATGGCCGTCAGTAAAGCTGTGAGTCACCCTGTCTCTCACCATCTTCCTGTTGTCCTGCTTTCTGCTCCAATCACTTTCTTCTCTAAACAATATAGGAATCTTCTCTAAACATAACCGAGATGGGGTGGCATGCTTTGTTCAAAATCTTCGTTGTTCATTCTGGCCTCCACAAACATTTTCAATAGCGAAACTGAATGCAGTTCATTATGGTCTGTTATTGCAAGAAGTGGTTACATTTCTGGAGGGAACGTTTTATATTCACTATAATACACATTACCTTAGGGAACCACTTTACTAACGGAGGTTGACTAGCACAAGCGTTCTGCTCCTGAACAGGCAGTTAACCCGCTGTTCCTAGGAAGAATTTGTTCTTAACTGACTTGCCTAGTTAAATAAAATAAATGTAAGTGAGAGGCGGAGGATTTTGATTGGTCTTCCTGTCCACTAGCGGCTGTTCTGATTGGTCTCCCTCTGAGATTTGTGTTGTGGCAGAGCATGGTGCCTGCAACCCCAGGGTTGTGGGTTCGATTCCCACGGGGGACCAGCACGTAGAAATACAACAACGTATCCACTCACTACCTTAAGTCTCTCTGGATAAGAGCGTCTGCTAAATGACCATGTCAATGTAACTAATGTGATTGGTCACCCCCATCTCAGGGTCCAGTGGTAACAGACAACAGTAACTTCATTCTGGACTGGAAGTTTGAACACGCTCAGAACTGGAAGGAGGTCAATACCGCTATTAAGATGATACCAGGTACAGTGTCTACAAAACACACAGATCTGTTTCTGTCATCATAACAGACCACTTGGCCTGTCATCTTCCTGTTTCTTTAGTGTGTACGGTTTTCTGTTCCAGTTTTCACTCTTCCTTCTTCTCTAGGTGTGGTAGAGACAGGTCTGTTTGTGGGGATGGCAGAGAGGGTGTACTTTGGGATGGAGGATGGTAGTGTTCGTGTGAGAGACCCTCCAGTCAACTGACCTGACACCTTCCACCAACCTCCCTGTCTGGGATCACCATCTCAGCCACAGTGCCTTTATATTGTATTCTGGGACCACCATCTCGACCACAGTGCCTTATAATACATTTTGAGTCTCAAATGGCACCCTATCCTTTACAAAGTGCACTACTTTTGACCAGAGCCCTATGGGTTATGATGGGGTTAGGGTCCTATGTAGCGGATAGGGTGCCATTGGGGGGGGGGGGGAAACAGCCAATATTCTATGGACTCTATGCCTGATCTGACCGACTGTGAATGGTGTAAAATTACAGGTTGACCTCTCAACATCTACCATGCCATGTACAGACCCTACATTTATATGTTTTATAAGTTGAAAAATGTAGGCGCACACAAATACATTTAGTTTCACGATGAAAAATGAGGTAATACATTCTTGCCGCACTGGTGCGTCTGACTAAATTCCAGGCGGCATGGTGTGTGTGTACGGAACGCTGTTTGGGTCTTTGCACTTCAAATAAAACCATTATATGATTGAATTGTTTTGTGCTGAATTTGCCAATCGCCTCCACTACCATCAGTGTTAATGGATAAAAACAAGTCTGCAAACACCGGCCACTGTGTTTACAGTATCGCGTTGGTAATAAGCTGCTGTTTGTTCGACCGACTGGGACCTACCTAGGCGGCATCCATACAACCAGCCTGACACTGCAGGCCTTTTCAATATGCTTAGCAATGATTTAGGAATCCAGGAGACTAACTATTAAATAGGTAGCCACTTGTTCGTGTATTGAAACAGAAAATAACTAGCTAGCCAGCTACTTAACTTTGGGTAACAGGGCTGACGTTATAAGCAGCCAGCTAGCTTCATCTGGCTAGTGAGGCTCGACCGGGTTGTGTTGTGAAGCCAGCCACAATAAGGATTAGCCACAGTAGTGGAATTTGGGGTTCGCCTTCAAAATAAAAGTATCTTTGAAAGTGACGCAGAAGGTTTACAATTGGTGGAATCGTTACCTAGTCTTGATATGGCATCTTAAACAAGGTTGGAATTGATATAGAAATGTGTATGTTTAAGTAATGACTAAGAATATTCCCCTCTGAAAAGGTATGCAATAGGGATAGGATTACAAGACAATGATAATCCAGTTAATGTGTGTCTGGAAATGTCAGGCTTTCTCATCCTCAGGAAGGGAGGCACGGATAGGAACTGTCCAGATTGAATTATGTTGCAGAAAGTGATAATCCATGAATGTATACTGTGGAAAAGTACTGTTGCCTGGAGAGGGGGGGTGAAGCCCATTTGTCTTCAACTTATAGCTTGTACAATATAAAAAGACTTGTTCAAACTTGTAGTTCAGAATTCTCATGAATAAACAACCTGACCTATTGCAGATTTGGGACTTTGTCAAATGTTTCATTAACTAGAGCTTTACAACCTCTGGGATTTATTCAAAGCCTGATTGACAGTTTGTCAACAATTGAGAACAAAATTTGCGCATCTCAATACCTGTTTCTATCGTCCAAAGATAAAACGCCAACGGGCAGATAATCGCATCCGTAATATCAAAGACCTGCCCCCTGACATTGGGGAACTTTTGCGGGCCAGTGTATATCTGAGAATGACAAACTGTGACGAGATCCAACCTATATTGCTTTTCCCAGTCTGCAAGAAGGTCAGTAATCTTTATTCATAGATGATTTGGGGGTAGAATCTAACACTTGTCCTAGATATTTAAAATAACTTGTACAAATTTTGTTTAAAATACTGGTATCGGCAGAAGTGAATACGATCTAAATCTTAGGAATATTTGAGTATTGGTTAACCGTGTCCAGGAGTTTTGCGTAGAGAAAGTTAGAAAATAACGAGTATTCTATGCTTACGAGAGACTGCACTAAAACCTCAAGTAAAACCGGTATGAGTGAGCAGGTCCGAAAAGACCTGGGGTACTGTGCACGCCACAACTAAACTAGCTTAATAATTCATAGACCTTTAGACGCAAGAGGTCGATTATTAAGGAGGGATATAAAATAGGTGTTGTGAGAAAGGACGGTTGTTCGTTATAAAACAATTGAGTGAGTATTTAAATGTTAAATTAATCACAGATCCGAATCAAGAGTCGTGCCTAATAATAAAGTCCAAGGGAAATGTATTCCCAAAACTAGTTGAATTATATTAATAACATACATATGTAAGTCAACGAGGGAATAAAAATAGCATGTGTGAGAAATAAAATATTAATAAAGTCAAAAGTCATAAACAACTGTAGATTCATTCAAAGATGTATACGTGTGAGACCTAATATTTGCTCAAAAGTCACATCTAATAATTAAATTCCAAAAGAAGAAGAGTGTATAAACCCTACATAGGTGTTTGTAAGGAGACCATCAAAATATATTTGTGATATCAACATGGGAGGTAAATTCTCAAAAGAGGTTCCCGAACTTACGGGGAGATGAGAGATACATGGAATTAAAAGACAAAAGAAATGTAGACTATGGCCCAAATTGGAGAAAGAAATATGGATTTGATGGGCGATTGGGCGTAGATAACTTAGAGGCTATGATAAAAAAAACAGATACATAAGGAATGTGGCAACAAGAAAGAAAAACAGAAACAGGAGGGTTTGAATACAGCCAGGGTGTGGCTCTTAGAAGCCCGAAAAAGAGTTGAGAGTATGAAAGATAAAAAAGAAGTAAGTAAAGAAAAGGAGACAGAAAGTAATGCATGTTCACCTTCAGCCCCACCGGAGGAAGAGACTAAAAAGGAAGATTTACCCATCACTGATCAATCAGGCGTGGAGAGACCGATGATGAGGTGGTGGTTGTCCGGAGGAGAGTGCAAATTCCACCTCCGCCTCTTCCTCCAGCGAGACAGCCACCCCCCCTATCATGTACCGGGAGCCGTGGGGGGAGATGGGGCAGGGCAGAGGGAGGAGGAAGAAGAGGAGAGAGAGAGAATCCAGTTGAGATATTGACTAAAACTATACTAAAATTAGTACATGATAAAGAAGGACAGAGAAGAGAGTCGAGACAGTCAAAACAAGATAGAGGTTCAGAATACTCACCCGTGACCACAAGGTCAGGGATAAAAAGGGGAAGCTCAGATGGAGGGGACTCAGGCCGGTTCAGGGACGACAGGAAGGCGTTTCAACATTTCCGTGGGGTGGAGGAAGAAGAAAGGGACGAGGGACAGACAGCTCAGTATCCCCTGGTAGAGCTGCCAAACCCGAGGGCAGGCGATGATAATCAACCACCTACCGTCCAGGTATATAGGGCATGGACACAGAGAGACGTAGAGAGGGCAGGGGAAGGAATACCGCACCCCAAGACAGGGACGGCAGGTTTCAGAAGGGTTCTAGAGGGACTTACAGCCAGCTTTAAGCTGAATACAGGGGAACTAGAAAAGGGCAGTCAGATGTATGGTGGGGAAAGATTGGGCGGCGGTGAGGGGTGCTTGGACACCAGTTGATGCCCAGGGGGGGGTATTATCCAGTGGTCGGGACGAGGGTTCCCCTTTTCGGGCAAAAGTGACAGAACTCTGTGCCAATCTGACTGAATATTACCACAGACATGCTGACTTTTCTAAGGTTACGCAATGCAAGCAAGGAGCCAGTACTTGGAGAGGTTGAAATATGTTTTTAATGCCAACAGTGGCACTCCAGAGCCCCCTTTGGGACCTGATCAGAATACCCCATATCACCAACAATTGAAGATAGCATTCCTTACTGGGATGCGTCCCGAAATAAGTAGGGAAGTTAAAAAGAGGTGGAGGATGGGTCCTGACTAGATTCAGAGCCCGCGACCGTAGTAAGACAGAAGCTGGAGGAGTGGTATGGGACGAACAATAACGACAGCACTGGCCATGACCAAGAGTGTGAAAATGATATCTTAGACGAATTTGACCCTGAATGTGAAGTTTTTGAATTGGCAACCGTAGATTTGGCTTCAGCAGTGAGAGAAAAAAACATTTATGACGCTGACTATAATGGGTAAAAAGATTACATTTCTCTGACACTGGGGCATGCAGGACAGCTTCCGATGATGCACCTGCGGGCATTAAAATATCAGGAGAAAAAAATCGTAGTCCGTTCTGCATCGAGCCACCATTGTGTGGAACGACTCTCAGCTCCTATAGTTTTGAAACATGAGGCCTCGGGGGGCGAAGCCGTAGTACCAGTTTTGATTTCCAAATTGTGCCCAGTTAACCTGCTGGGAAGGGATGTGATGAAACTCCTGAATATAGCAGCAACACCGACTGAAAGGAAGGCTCACGTTGTTAACAATAACATGGTCATTTGTGGGGAAGGAGAGCCTTGTTACTGGTATAGTCAGGACTTGTTGAGGGGTGGACTAACAGATATACCTAAAACACTGATGGAAATGGCTGAGAACGTAGTCTCAGGGCCCATCAAAATGTCACCCGATGACTTGCGTTGTATATAACAAACACCCAGGACCTGACCCTGTATATGAAGAGGCACTCATGAAAACTACGGAGAGGACAATTGGTCTAAAATGGTTTCATTACGACTCCACCCATGCAGTGGTGGAGGTAGAGTTGCCTCCTCAGATACAGCGAATGTTCAAGGAAAAGTGGGGTCCCCATGTATCATTGGCTAAACCTCCCAGCGGAGTGGAAGGATATGGGATACTGGCTAACTAAAAGTAAACGGGTGACGGATTGGGTTACTAGTGAAGGGGGCACCCAACATAGTCCGTCCACTGACAGATATCGCAGGAAGTTAAACTGGAGAGCAAATGGTGTCCCGGGCCGTGCATATCAGTGACTGTGAGGGGTCCTCCTGAGAGGCGGAGTACCTGTTAAGGTTACCCTCCTGAGGAGCAGGAGAATGATTTGAAAGGGATACCTGAATATTTGTGGTCACAGGGTCCGGCTGATGTGGGATTAATTAAAAGGGGTCACTCCAGTTCAAGTAGTTCCAAAATCAAATTATAGACCTTACCAGAAGCAATATCCAATGAAGCCAGAGGCAATTAAAAGGATAACCACGATTTTGAGCAGCTTAGGAAGGGGTGGGGGGGGTGATCATACCAGGTGATGAAGCCTTTTGTAACTCGCCTCTCTTCCCAGTGAAGAAATCCTAGCCAAGATTGGAGAATGCTGATGGACCTTCAGGGGGTAAACGATAGTGTGATACCTAGAGCACCTCGTGTACCAGATCCCCATACGCTGTTGAACCAATTGAAACCGGAGAATGCATACTTTACAGTCATTGACCTTGCCAATGCTTTCTTTAGAATTCCGGTTCATCCTGACAGCCAAGGGTGGTTTGGGTTGACCTTTTTAGGACAGAAATTGACTTACTCGAGAATTCCACAAGGATTTTCTGAAAGTCCTACAATCTATAGCCAGGCAATTACTCGAAATTTGGGAATATTCAACCCCCCAGGAGGGAGCCAAATTTTGGTATATGCTGATGACATATTGGTGTCTAACCCCTCACAGAAGGGTTGCAAGTTGGATACCATTCCCCTGTTAACATTCCTCGCTGAGCAGGGACATAAAGTCAGTAAGAAGAAATTACAGTTATGGCAATCTGAAGTTATCTATCTAGGATACACCCTCACTCAGGAAGGCCGCACCCTAAATTCAACTAGGAAGCAGGCCATCCTGGAGGCGCCAAAACCTTTGACTAAGAAACAAATGATGAGCTTCCTGGGTATGATCAATTATTGCGGGTTGTGGGTCCCACATTTTGCTTTACATACGGGTAAATTGAGTGATCTGATCTATGGTAGGACTATGGCAGTTGAATGGACCGTTGAGGCTGAAGAGCAATTCGTTAAGATTAAACAGCTGTTGGTATCTGATTTCGGTTTTGGCATTCCCTAGGTATGACCGGCTGTTTACCCAGACCGTGGATTGCAGGGAGGGATTCATGACATCTGCCTGTGGCTTATTATTCTTCCCGTTTAGATGGGGTGGCCCAGGCAGTCTGTGGTGGTTGCAGCACAGGCAGTGGAGGACTCAGCCTCTGTGGTACTATATCATGGCTTGACTTTAAAAGTGCCGCATGCAGTGTCCATTCTCCTATTGGAGCATAAAATGGCTTATATGTCTCCGGCTAGGCATTTGTCCTGTATTTGTCCAAATTGAACAATTGAACGTTGTACCACCCTGAACCCCTCCACCCTAGTTCCTATATCCACGGATGGGTGGATATAGGATCACTATGTTTCCTCTAGGAAAAACCCAGATGGCTCAAATGCTACGGGATATGCCGTTGTTACCCTTACCCTTACTGATACATTAGAAGCCGAGCCTTTACCAAAGAATTATTCTGCTCAACAGGCTGAGATAGTTGCCCTTACAAGGGCATGCAAATTAGGAAAGGGGAAACGAGTTACCATATACACTGGAGAAACAGAGTTATGGTTACCACTGCGGGTAAACCAATTACACATGCACAGCTAATTCTACATTTATTAGAAGCTGTTCTCCTACCAGAAAGAGTTGCTATTTGTAAGTGCGAAGCTCATACTAAAGGAACCAATAGCATCAGTAGTGGAAACAGGAAGGCCAATGAGGAAGCAAAGAAGGCGAGTCTCAGACCACCGCCACCCACACATTTAAAAGAGGAAGTTCAAATAGACACAGAAGTACTGAAAGACAGTCAGCTGAGAGCCCCTGTAACAGAAGTACTGAAAGACAGTCAGCTGAGAGCCCCTGTAACAGAAGTACTGAAAGACAGTCAGCTGAGAGCCCCTGTAACAGAAGTACTGAAAGACAGTCAGCTGAGAGCCCTGTAACAGAAGTACTGAAAGACAGTCAGCTGAGAGCCCCTGTAACAGAAGTACTGAAAGACAGTCAGCTGAGAGCCCCTGTAACAGAAGTACTGAAAGACAGTCAGCTGAGAGCCCCTGTAACAGAAGTACTGAAAGACAGTCAGCTGAGAGCCCCTGTAACAGAAGTACTGAAAGACAGTCAGCTGAGAGCCCCTGTAACAGAAGTACTGAAAGACAGTCAGCTGAGAGCCCCTGTAACAGAAGTACTGAAAGACAGTCAGCTGAGAGCCCCTGTAACAGAAGTACTGAAAGACAGTCAGCTGAGAGCCCCTGTAACAGAAGTACTGAAAGACAGTCAGCTGAGAGCCCCTGTAAAAGAAGTTGCAAAGTGGGTTAAGTTGGGAGCTGTAGACAAAGGAGGAATTTGGCATAAAGGTAATTTACCAATTTTGCCCAAGTCCCTGTTTAGATATACCGCAGTTTTGACACATGCGCAGAGCCATGTATCAACCGGAGGGATGGTGGAAATGATTAGACAACACTTTGTAGCATATGGAATAACTAACTATTTTTTTTAAAAATTGTTCCCGAAGTCTTATCTGTTCTCAGAGCAACCACCAAGGAAGACAGAGTGCACCACAGGGCGAATATCCCTCAGCGAAATATCCATTCCAGCAATTGGAAATGGATTTTATAGAAGGGAAGAAATGGTGTTTGACAATTATTGATAAATATACTAAGTGGGTAGAAGCGTTCCCAACCTCCTCGGCAGACGCTGTAACATTGGCTAAAGCTCTAAATCAAGAAATTATTCCTAGATTTGAATTACCTGAGAATATTTATAGCGACAACAGTTCCCACTTTTCCAATCAGGTGATAGATAGTCTAGGACAGAAATTAAATATTAACATGAAGAAACATTGTTCTTAACATCCGCAAAGTGCGGGCTTGATCGAACGCATGAATGCCACGATTAAAAATAGGTTGAGAAAGACACACCTAAGTACAGGACGAAATTGAGTGAAATGCCTGCCCATAGTATTAATGCCTGCCCATAGTATTAATGCCTGCCCATAGTATTAATAACTATTCGGATAATCCCTCCTTGTCTGGGGTTATCTCCATTTGAGAAAGTATTCGGTAGGCCCTATAGAATGCCAGAGTTAGGTAGACTAGAACAAGCAGATGTAGAGATTGAGAACACCTTAGTAGAACACATGAGGAGATTATTCATTAACCACACCCTTATGTCAAAGATCCTGTGCCCCACAGGTGAAATATCCAAGGATGTGAGACATTCGATCCAGCCTGGTGATTGGGTGTGGATTCAGTCCTTGTCGAAAAAAGATTGGAAACAACCATGTTGGGAGGGGCCATATCAGGTTTTGTTGGTCACCGCCTTCGCTGTCAGGATCGCTGAAAGATCCACCTGGGTCCATATTACACACTGTAGAAGGGTAAACCCTGCCACCACTGTTGAACAAACACAGAGTTAGGAGAGACGGATCCGAGTACTGAAAGGGTCGGGGGTTAACTCTCAACGAGGATTGGTGTCAGAACACTTTTCCTCACTGTGGGAGTTCCTCAGAGTGGGGGCATGGGGTTGGCCTTTAGCAATGGACCTCAGGGCAGGAAGAGGGTGGGGCTTCATGAGAATATTGATTGTAGTGAGTTGTAGAATTGTGTGGGCCATATTCCTGACACACTCAGACCCTCTTGATCAGACAGGAGTAGAGGGTAACCTTCACACTCAGCCCCTCCTGATCAGACAGGAGTAGAGGGTAACCTTCACACTCAGACCCTCCTGATCAGACAGGAGTAGAGAGTAACCTTCACACTCAGACCCTCCTGATCAGACAGGAGTAGAGGGTAACCTTCACACTCAGACCCTCCTGATCAGACGGGAGTAGAGGGTAACCTTCACACTCAGACCCTCCTGATCAGACAGGAGTAGAGGGTAACCTTCACACTCAGACCCTCCTGATCAGACAGGAGTAGAGGGTAACCTTCACACTCAGACCCTCCTGATCAGACAGGACTAGAGGGTAACCTTCACACTCAGACCCTCCTGATCAGACAGGACTAGAGGGTAACCTTCACACTCGGTAGTGGAACAGGTGGAGCGTAGTGAAGACGGGGAGGTTTGTAGGGAGAAGGGAGTGTAACATAGATAAGGGAAAGTATCGCCTCAAAGTTAGAATTATTCTGAAACAGGCTGTAAAGGAGGACCTAGGGTTATGGTACATCGGAATTGATCAGAATGGGGTGGAGACATTAGTGGAATTCTGGGTAGGGTTTAATCAGAAAACTTCTGATAGCACCACGCCCACCACTGCACCCTATTCATTAAATGATACCAAGAGGGGAGGGGTCACTGGTGCAGATAGTTCAAACTATGGACCTGAAGAAGGTGTTAGAGGTGGAGACTGGTTATAAGGACCCAAATCTGTGGTTAGAACGGATTACGGCAAGAACCATGTCTAAGCAGGAATGTTATGCCTGTGGCACGGCTAAGCCTAGGTTAACAACAATGCCCTTCCTGTTGACAGGTTTTAATTCTCCATCAGGTTTATCCTGTATGGTTAAATTGTTCAATCCACTTGGGAAGGAGGCGAATGGGTCCTGTGTTAATTTACACTATCTGTATCCCCCAGTATTGATAACTCCCCTTAACCTACATTACCCCTGTCAGTAGTTTCAGAGGAGGCTTATTGTTGTTTCTCCAGGCATACACAGAGAATGTTACATCTATTAGTACCATGACTAATCGAACCTCTGACTTAAAGCCTGTGAATTTCATGGACAGGCCTGTGCTGACATTTAGTGGTTGTGTGGTGGTACTAGATCTGCTCTTGACTGTGAAGGATGGGGTCTGGGTGATGTTTGGAATCTATGTGCTGAACTTTCTTCCCCAATAACACAGCACCTGATGGGTCAGTAACCAAGGCTCTTCAGGGACTCACTCTCTGGCGAACGGATAGGCTGAAAGTTCTGGTATTGATAACTCACTCACTGGTCGGTTCGATATCATGTTTGGTAAATGGAAGAGTATTGTGACGACCATATTGGGGGTAGTTCGGACAGGAATGTTTGTGCTGGTATTATGTGGATGTTGTTTAATCCCGTGTGCGAGAGGTCTTGTGTCTAGGTCTCTGGGAAAAAGCGGGGATGCAATAGATGATTGCTCTATGGTCCTACCAGACTCACCCCATGAGACGACAGATACATGCCTTCTAGACTGACAGAGAATGCTATTGGTTTTAATCCAGAGGAGCTCGAATTTGATTAAACTATTTTTAATGCTTAGTAATGTTGTCTATTTAATGAAGATCATAACGAAAATGCTAAACAGAAGAGTTATGAGTGGAAGTAGTAATAGACCTCACGTTAGATTTCTTATTTGTAATTTTTATTTCATATAAAATGTTTTTTTTTGTAGGTGTGGTGTTATTCCTTTTGTTTTCAGTGGATAATATTTAGTCAAAGGGTGGATTGATAGAGAAATGTGTATGTTTAAGTAATGACTAAGAATATTCCCCTCTGAAAAGGTATGCAATAGGGATAGGATTATAAAACAATGATTATCCAGTTAATGTGTGTGTCTAGAAATGTGTGGAGACTAGAACATGGTGGTACTATCTTGCAATGTAAGAAGGGGTATCTGGGAGAACAAAGAATTCTTTGTGAAACCAAACTACAGAAGAGAGGCCTTCTCGTCCTCAGGAAGGGAGGCACGGATAGGAACTGTCCAGATTTAATTATGTCGCAGAAAGTGATAAGCCATGAATGTATACTGTGGAAAAGTACTATTGCCTGGAGAGGGGGGTGAAGCCCATTTGTCTTCCAACTTATATCTTGTACAGTATAAAAAGACTGTGTTCACACTTGGAGTTCAGAATTCTCATGAATAAACATCCTGACCTATTGCAGATTTGGGACTTTGTCTAATTTTTCATTAACTAGAGCTTTACAACCTCTGGGAATTATTCAAAGCCTGATTGACAGTTTATGTCAACAATTGAGAACAAAATTCTCATGACAGGAATGTGGAGCAATGAAAATGGGGTATCAGTCTACTCCGTACCCAAGTACTTTTTCCCCAACGTTGTCCTCAGAGTTATCAGACTCCAAAACATCCACGTTGTATTGTTTTTCCTCTGGAATAGTGTTCAATACAAACCACATGCGTCGAATACAACAGGTGTAGACCTTACAGTGAAGTGCTTACTTACAGGCTCTAACCAACAATTCAGTTTAAAAAATAAAAAATATCTTAATTAAAGAAAAAAAGGCTAAGAAATCAAAGTAACAAACAATTAAAGAGCAGCAGTAAAATAACAGAAGTGAGACTATATACAGGGGGTACCGGTACAGAGTCAATGTGGAGGCTATATACAGGGGGTACCGGTACAGAGTCAATGTGGAGACTATATACAGGGGGTACCGGTACAGAGTCAATGTGGAGGCTATATACAGGGGGTACCGGTACAGAGTCAATGTGGAGGCTATATACAGGGGGTACCGGTACAGAGTCAATGTGGAGGCTATATACAGGGGGTACCGGTACAGAGTCAATGTGGAGGCTATATACAGGGGGTACCGGTACAGAGTCAATGTGGAGGCTATATACAGGGTACGGTACAGAGTCAATGTGGAGGCTATATACAGGGGTACGGTACAGAGTCAATGTGGAGGCTATATACAGGGGGCACCGGTACAGAGTCAATGTGGAGACTATATACAGGGGGTACCGGTACAGAGTCAATGTGGAGGCTATATACAGGGGGTACTGTACAGAGTCAATGTGGAGGCTATATACAGGGGGTACCGGTACAGAGTCAATGTGGAGACTATATACAGGGGGTACCCGGTACAGAGTCAATGTGGAGACTATATACAGGGGTACCGGTACAGAGTCAATGTGGAGGCTATATACAGGGGTACCGGTACAGAGTCAATGTGGAGACTATATACAGGGGGTACCGGTACAGAGTCAATGTGGAGGCTATATACAGGGGGTACCGGTACAGAGTCAATGTGGAGGGGCACAGGTTAGTCAAGATGTACATGTGGGTACAGTTAAAGTAACTAGACCGTTAAAGTAATAAACAGAGAGTAGCAGCAGTGTAAAAGAGGGGTTGGGGGGGATACAATGCAAATAGTCTGGGTAGCCATTTGATTAGATGTTCAGGAGTCTTATGGCTTGGGGGTAGAAGCTGTTAAGAAGCCTCTTTGTCCTAGACTTGGCGCTTCGTTCCGCTTGCCGTGAGACAGCAGAGAGAACAGTCTATGACTAGGGTGACTAGAGTCTTTGACAATTTTTAGGGCCTTCCTCTGACACCACCTGGTGTAGAGGTCCTGGATGGCAGGAAGTTTGGCCCCAGTGATGTACTGGGCCGTACGCACTACCCTCTGTAGTGCCTTGCGGTCGGAGGCCGAGCAGTTGCCATACCAGGCAGTGATGCAACCCGTCAGGATGCTCTCGATGGTGCAGCTGTAGAACCTTTTGAGGATCTCAGGACCCATGCCAAATCTTTTCAGTCTCCTGAGGGGGAATAGGTTTTGTTGTGCCTTCTTCACAACTGTCTTGGTGTGCTTGGATCATGTTAGTTTGTTGTTTATATGGACACCAAAGAACTTGAAGCTCTCAACCTGCTCCACTACAGCCCTGTCGATGAGAATGGGGGCGTGCTCGGCCCTCCTTTTCCTGTAGTCCACAATCATCTCCAATACACATAGTAGGTTGACCGGTACAATAAATGTGGCTCAATTCACAGTTGTTTCAGAGTCCCGCATTAAGAGCTATAATGCTAATGTCCTCTGGGTGTCACTGAGTAGACTGATACCCCATGTCATTGATCCACCATCCATAGGTAAGGCTGTACAGTGAGTAGTAGACTGATACCCCATGTTATTGATCCACCATCCATAGGTAAGGCTGAACAGTGAGTAGTAGACTGATACCCCATGTCATTGATCCACCATCCATAGGTAAGGCTGTACAGTGAGTAGTAGACTGATACCCCATGTCATTGATCCACCATCCATAGGTAAGGCTGTACAGTGAGTAGTAGACTGATACCCCATGTTATTGATCCACCATCCATAGGTAAGGCTGAACAGTGAGTAGTAGACTGATACCCCATGTCATTGATCCACCATCCATAGGTAAGGCTGAACAGTGAGTAGTAGACTGATACCCCATGTCATTGATCCACTATAGTAGGTGAATAGCAGGAGAATAGCAGGTGAATAGCAGCTGAATAGCAGGTGAATAGCAGATGAATAGCAGGTGAATAGCAGGAGAATAGCAGGAGAATAGCAGGTGAATAGCAGGAGAATAGCAGGTGAATAGCAGGAGAAAAGCAGGTGAATAGCAGGAGAATAGCAGGAGAATAGCAGGTGAATAGCAGGTGAATAGCAGGAGAATAGCAGGTGAATAGCAGGTGAATAGCAGGTGAATAGCAGGAGAATAGCAGGAGAATAGCAGGTGAATAGCAGGTGAATAGCAGGTGAATAGCAGGTGAATAGCAGGAGAATAGCAGGAGAATAGCAGGAGAATAGCAGGTGAATAGCAGGTGAATAGCAGGAGAATAGCAGGAGAATAGCAGGTGAATAGCAGGAGAATAGCAGGTGAATAGCAGGAGAATAGCAGGTGAATAGCAGGTGAATAGCAGGAGAATAGCAGGTGAATAGCAGGAGAATAGCAGGTGAATAGCAGGTGAATAGCAGGAGAATAGCAGGTGAATAGCAGGTGAATAGCAGGTGAATAGCAGGTGAATAGCAGGTGAATAGCAGGAGAATAGCAGGTGAATAGCAGGTGAATAGCAGGAGAATAGCAGGTGAATAGCAGGAGAATAGCAGGTGAATAGCAGGAGAATAGCAGGTGAATAGCAGGTGAATAGCAGGTGAATAGCAGGAGAATAGCAGGAGAATAGCAGGTGAATAGCAGGTGAATAGCAGGAGAATAGCTGTTCACCTGCTATTCACCTGCTATTCATTGGGGGTGGAGATCTAATAAATGAAGGTGTGGTGGAGGCGTGTCTACAGATACACTGTATTAATGAAGGTGTGGTGGAGGCGTGTCTACAGATACACTGTTTTAATGAAGGTGTGGTGGAGGTGTGTCTACAGATACACTGTATTAATGAAGGCGTGTCTACAGATACACTGTATTAATGAAGGTGTGGCGGAGGTGTGTCTACAGATACACTGTTTTAATGAAGGTGTGGTGGAGGTGTGTCTACAGATACACTGTATTAATGAAGGTGTGGTGGAGGTGTGTCTACAGATACACTGTATTAATGAAGGTGTGATGGAGGTGTGTCTACAGATACACTGTATTAATGAAGGTGTGGTGGAGGTGTGTCTACAGATACACTGTATTAATGAAGGAGGCGTGTCTACGGATACACTGTATTAATGAAGGTGTGGAGGAGGTGTGTCTACAGATACACTGTATTAATGAAGGAGGCGTGTCTACAGATACACTGTATTAATGAAGGTGTGGAGGAGGCGTGTCTACAGATACACTGTTTTAATGAAGGTGTGGAGGAGGCGTGTCTATAGATACACTGTATTAATGAAGGTGTGGTGGAGGTGTGTCTACAGATACACTGTATTAATGAAGGAGGCGTGTCTACAGATACACTGTATTAATGAAGGTGTGGAGGAGGTGTGTCTATAGATACACTGTATTAATGAAGGAGGCGTGTCTACAGATACACTGTTTTAATGAAGGTGTGGAGGAGGTGTGTCTACAGATATACTGTATTAATGAAGGTGTGGAGGAGGCGTGTCTACAGATACACTGTATTAATGAAGGTGTGGTGGAGGTGTGTCTACAGATACACTGTATTAATGAAGGTGTGGTGGAGGTGTGTCTACAGATTCACTGTATTAATGAAGGTGTGGTGGAGGAGTGCCTACAGATACACCGTATTAATGAAGGTGTAGCGGAGGCGTGTCTACAGATTCTGACCTTGAGGTGATGCCTTCTTAAAACTTCTTCAGTATCGGTGGGTCCCCTGCAGGACATTGAGCTAACGTAGGCTAATGCAATTAGCATGAGGTTGTAAGTAACCAGAACATTTCCCAGGACATAGACATATCTGATATTGGCAGAAAGCTTAAATTCTTGTTAATCTAACTGCACTGTCCAATTTACAGTAGCTATTACAGTGAAACAATATCATGCTATTGTTTGAGGAGAGTGCACAGTTTTGAACATGGAAAGTTATTAATAAACCAATTAGGCACATTTGGGCAGTCTTGATACAAAATTTTGAACAGAAATACAATGGTTCATTGGATCAGTCTAAAACAGTGCACACACACTGCTGACATCTAGTGGCCAAAATCCAAATTGCAGCTGGGCTGGAATAATATATGATTTAGGTGAAGGAGAAATGGGGGTGGCTTGGGCAAGTTACTGTGGGGGGTGCAGGGCTGTTGACCGGGGTAGGGTTAGCCAGGTGGAAAGCATGGCCAGTCGTCAAAAAATGATTATTGAAATGCTCAATTATAGTGGATTTGGCGACGGTGACAGTGTTTCCTAGCCTCAGTGCAGTGGGCAGCTGGGAGGAGGTGCTCTTATTCTCCATGGATTTACAGTGTCCCAGAACGTTTTGAGTTTGTGCTACAGGATCCACATTTCTGCTTAGCTTTCCTAACTGCTCTTTATTGAAGAAAGCTGCCGCGGTCGTCCCCCTCTTCACGAGACCCTCTAGACCCAAACTGTTACAGACCTATATCCATCCTGCCCTGCCTTTCTAAAGTCTTCGAAAGCCAAGTTAACAAACAGATCACCGACCATTTCAAATTCCACCGTACCTTCTCCGCTATGCAATCTGGTTTCCGAGCTGGTCATGGGTCCACCTGAGCCACGGCTTTCGACTCTGTCAATCACCAAATTCTTATCGGCAGACTCAATAGCCTTTGCTTCTCAAATGACTGCCTCGCCTGGTTCACCAACTACTTCTCAGACAGAGTTCAGTTTGTCAAATCCGAGGGCCTGTTGTCCGAACTTCTGGTAGTCTCTATGGGGGTGCCACAGGGTTCAATTCTCGGGTCGACTCTTTTCTCTGTATATATCAATGATGTCGCTCTTGCTGCTGGTGTGTTCTCAGCCCTCTCCTGTACTCCCTGTTCACCCATGACTGCGTGGCCAAGCACGCCTCCAGCTCAATCATCAAGTTTGCTGACGACACTACAGTGGTATGCTTGATTACCAACAACGACGAGACGGCCTACAGGGAGGAGGTGAGGGCCCTCGGAGTGTGGTGTCAGGAAAATAACCTCTCACTCAACGTCAACAAAACAAAGGAGATGATCGTGGACTTCAGGAAACAGGAGAGGGAGCACCCCCCTATCCACATCGAGGGGACAGTAGTGGAGAAGGTGGAAAGTTTTAAGTTCTTCGGTGTACACATCACGGACAAACTGAAATGGTCCACCCACACAGACAGCGTGGTGAAGAAGGCGCAACAGCGCCTCTTCAACCTCAGGAGGCTGAAGAAATTCGTCTTGTCAAACTTCTACAAACTTCTACAGATGCACAATCGAGAGCATCCTGTCGGGCTGTATCACCGCCTGGTACGGCAACTGCTCCGCCCACAACCGTAAGGCTCTCCAGAGGGTAGTGAGGACTGCACAAGCATCACCAGGGTAAACTACCTGCCCTCCAGGACACCTACACCACCCGATGTCACAGGAAGGCCAAAGATCATCAAGGACAACAACCACCCGAGCCACTGCCTGTTCACCCCGCTACCATCCAGAAGGCGAGGTCAGTACAGGTGCATCAAAGCTGGGACCGAGAGACTGAAAAACAGCTTCTATCTCAAGGCCATCAGACTGTTAAACAGCCATCACTAACATTGAGTGGCTGCTGCCAACATACTGACTTAAATCTCTTGCCACTTTAAATAATAGGAATTGGATGTAACAAATGTATCACTAGCCACTTTAAAAATGTTGTATATAATGTTTACATATCCGACATTACTCATATCAAATGTATACACTGTACTCTAAACCATCTACTGAATCTTGCCTATGCCGTTCGGCCATCGACTCAAATCTCTAGCCACTTTAATAATTATAATTGGATGAAATAAATGTATCACTAGCCACTTTAAACGATGACATTTATATAATGTTTCCATATCCTACATTACTCATCTCATATATATGTGTATATACTGTACTCCATACCATCTACTGCATCTTGCCTATGCCGGTCAGCCATAGCTCATCCATATATTTATATGTACATACTCGTATTCATTCCTTTACTCTTGTGTGTATAAGGTAGTTGTTGTGAATTTGTTAGATTACTTGTTAGATACTACTGCATGGTCGGAACTAGAAGCACAAGCATTTCGCTACACTCGCATTAACATCTGCTAACCATGTGTATGTGACAAATACAATTTGATTTGATTTGTTACCTCATTTGCACACACTGTATTTTTCTCCTACTGTATTATTGACTGTGTGTTTGTTTTACTCCATGTGTAACTCTGTGTTGTTGTACGTGTCGAACTGCTTTGCTTTATCTTGGCCAGGTCGCAGTTGTAAATGAGAACTTGTTCTCAACTGGCCTCCCTGTATTATGACATCATATAGAACTACCTGGTTAAATAAAGGTGTATTATGACATCATATAGAACTACCTGGTTAAATAAAGGTGTATTATGACATCATATAGAACTACCTGGTTAAATAAAGGTGAAATAAAATAATATGGGGAGGAACGGGAGAAGAGCTGTCAGACTTTATGGCATTACTCGATGACATTGACCCTAATCTCAAATTCACTACTAAATGTGAATCTAAACATGTTGATTTTCTCTATATGTGAATTGAGAAATCAAATGGAACCCTGTTTACAACTCTGTATAGAAAAGAAACGAACATAGCTACTCTAATACAGATCGACAGCTTCCACCCTGAGCCATTAAAAAGAGGACTTCCAAGAAGTCCATTTTTCAGACTGCGCTGTATATGCCACTCCACAGAGGACTATCTAGAAAAGGCAGCAGAGATGCGCAGTAAGTTTCTAAGAGGCTACTCTCCACGACGTGTGGATGAAGTTCTTCACACTAGGGAGAACAGGAGCTGAACCGCTAAAGAAAGATCCCACTAGAGCTAAAGAACACTCTGGAATATTCACCAGCACAGACTTTGAACTGGCGCAAAGTGGGAGACGCTGTCGAGAAACGCTGGCTTGTTTTATCGTCGGACCCAGTTTTGCCAGCTGAATTTAAGAATCCACCACTTATTGTATATATAGGAGAGGTCACAATTTATACGACAAATTGGTCCATGCCAACTGCCAGCCACAAAAGAAAATACGCCCTCTTAAAAGCGTTACATGGTCGCTGCCCATATCATTGCATAGTGCAGAAAATACACGAGAGTTCAGGGGCCTTGCTTTAAGAATGGTAGCTATAACAATATGATGAAGTGTGAATATTTGACACCCAAATAAATGACATCATTACGTGCTCCTCCACCCAGGTTATCTACATGATTAGATGTCCATGTGGGATGAGTTCCATCAGGAGAAAGGACAGGGATTATCTAGTCGCAGTATATTTTAATGAATTCAAACATGACATTTCTACCTTTTAGATGTTGTGGCATAGAGAAAGTTAAGATATCAGACGGTGGAGGTGATATACAGTGCATTCTGAAAGTATTCAGACCCCTTGACTTTTTCCAAATTTTGTTACGTTACAGCCTTTTTCTAAAATGGATAAAATTGTCCCCCCCATCAATCTACACACAGTACTCCATAATGACAAAGCAAAAGCTGTTTTGAAGAAATGTTTGCAAAAATACAAATATATATGTCACATTTCCATCAGTATTCAGACCCTTTACTCAGTACTTTGTTCAAGCACCTTTGGCAGTTATTGCAGCCTTGAGTCTTCTTGGGTATGACTCTACAAGCTTGGCACACCTGTATTTGAGGAGTTTCTCCCATTCTTCTCTGCAGATCCTCTCAAGCTCTGTCAGGTTGGATGGGGAGCGTTGCTGTACAGCTATTTTCATGTCTCTCCAGAGGTGTTCGATCGGGTTCAAGTCCGGGCTCTGGCTGGGCCACTCAAGAACATTCAGAGACTTGTCCTGAAGCCACTCCTGTGTTATCTTGGCTGTGTGCTTAGGGTCGTTGTCCTGTTGGAAGGTGATCCTTCGCCCCAGTCTGAGGTCCTGAGCGCTCTGGTGCAGGTTTTCATCAAGGATCTCTCTGTACTTAACTTTGTTCATCTTTCCCTCGATCCTGACTAGTCTCCCAGTCCCTGCCGCTGGAAAACACCCCCACAGCCACCACCGTGCTTCACCGTAGGGATGGTGCCATGTTTCCTCCAGACGTGACGTTTGGCATTCAGGTCAAAGAGTTCAATCTTGGTTTCATCAGACCAGACAATGTTGTTTATCATGGTCTGAGAGTCTTTAGGTGCCTTTAGGTGCCATGACATGTGCCTTTTACTGAGGAGTGGCTGCTGCCTGGCCACTCTACCATAAAGGCCTGATTGGTGGAGTGCTGCAGAGATGGTTGTCCTTCTGGAAGGTTCTCCCATCTCCACAGAGGAACTCTAGAGCTCTGTCAGAGTGACCATCAGGTTCTTGGTCACCTCCCTGACCAAGGCCCTTCTTCCCCTGATCGCTCAGTTTGGCCGGGCGGCCAGCTCTAGGAAGAGTCTTGGTGGTTCCAAACTTCTTCCATTTAAGAATGATCGAGGCCACTGTGTTCTTGGGGACCTTAAATTCTGCAGAAATGTTTTGGTACCATTCCCCAGATCTGTGCCTCGACACAATCCTGTCTTGGAGATCTACGGACGATTCCTTCGACCTCATGGCTTGGTTTTTGCTCTGACATAAACTGTCAACTGTGGGACCTTATATAGACAGGTGTGTTCCTTCCAAATCATGTCCAATCATTTGAATTTACCACAGGTGGACTCCAATCAATTGAATTTACCACAGGTGGACGCCAATTAAGTTGTAAAAACATCTCAAGAATGATCAATGGAAACAGGATGCACCTGAGCTCAATTTCGAGTCTCATAGCAAAGGGTCTGAATATTTATGTAAATAAGGTATTTTTGTTTTTTAAATTTCTAAAAAACAGTTTTCACTTAGTCATTATGGGGTATTGTGGGTAGATTGATTAGGTTTCTTATTTATTTAAGGGGTCAGAATACTTTCCGAATGCACTGTAAATTACACTCTGAGCAAAAGAGAATGTTTTTGGATTTTCACCCTCCAGACATTATTCCCTAAAGGTCTTAATGATGAGATGCCCAAGCATGTTATGTAGTAAATGTGAACATGAACTAATTTTGTGGTTTTTCCTGCACTGTACCCAATGATTTACGGAAACGTACTTGATAGGTTGATGTCCTCATTGTGTTTTTACAGTCTTTTTTAATACGTTTTATGCACACACTTTATTAGAATACTTATGAAATGCACATTGTTATATTTGGTAGCACTTGGTTATTTTCCCTCAACTCCAACCCCATTGGATGCATTGAGTGGATATGGATGGAGCAGTGTCTACATGGGGTGCAGGTTGTGAACACTTAAAGCTCTGACGAAGGCCTTGAGGCCGATAAGTAAAGCTTAATAAAGAGCAGCGATACTAGCAAGAGCAGCGATACTAGCAAGAGTAGCGATACTAGCAAGAGCAGCGATACTAGCAAGAGCAGCGATACTAGCGAGAGCAGCGATACTAGCGAGAGTAGCGATACTAGCAAGAGCAACGATACTAGCAAGAGCAGCGATACTAGCAAGAGCAGCGATACTAGCAAGAGCAAAGATACTAGCAAGAGCAGCGATACTAGCAAGAGCAGCGGTACTAGCGATACTAGCAAGAGCAGCGATACGAGCAAGAGCAGCAATACTAGCAAGAGCAGCGATACTAGCGATACTAGCAAGAGCAGCGATACGAGCAAGAGCAGCGATACTAGCGATACTAGCAAGAGCAACGATACTAGCAAGAGCAGCGATACTAGCAAGAGCAGCAATACTAGTATCGCTAGAATCGCTGCTCTTGCTAGTATTGTTGCTCTTGCTAGTATCGCTAGTATCGCTGCTCTTGATAGTATCGCTGCTCTTGCTAGTATCGTTGCTCTTGCTAGTATCGCTAGTATCGCTGCTCTTGCTCGTATCGCTAGAATCGCTGCTCTTGCTAGTATCGCTGCTCTTGCTAGTACTAGCAAGAGCAGTGATACTAGCGATACTAGCAAGAGCAACGATACTAGCAAGAGCAGCGATTCTAGCAAGAGCAGCGATACTAGCGATACTAGCAAGAGCAGCGATACTAGCGATACTAGCAAGAGCAGCGATACTAGCGATACTAGCAAGAGCAACGATACTAGCGATACTAGCAAGAGCAACGATACTAGCAAGACCAGCGATACTAGCAAGAGCAGCGATACTAGCGATACTAGCAAGAGCAACGATACTAGCAAGAGCAGCAATACTAGCGATACTAGCAAGAGCAGCGATACTAGCAAGAGCAGTGATACTAGCGATACTAGCAAGAGCAGCGATACTAGCGATACTAGCAAGAGCAGCGATACTAGCGAGAGCAGCGATACTAGCAAGAGCAGCGATACTAGCAAGAGCAACGATACTAGCAAGAGCAGCGATACTAGCGATACTAGCAAGAGCAGCGATACTAGCGATACTAGCAAGAGCAGCGATATTAGCAAGAGCAGCGATACTAGCGATACTAGCAAGAGCAGCGATACTAGCGATACTAGCAAGAGCAGCGATACTAGCGATACTAGCAAGAGCAGCGATACTAGCGATGCCAAATCGCTAGCGATACTAGCAAGGCTCTAAGGTCTACACCTGTTGGTTAAGGGCTCTAAGGTCTACACCTGTTGGTTAAGGGCTCTAAGGTCTACACCTGTTGGTTAAGGGCTCTAAGGTCTACACCTGTTGGTTAAGGGCTCTAAGGTCTACACCTGTTGGTTAAGGGCTCTAAGGTCTATACCTGTTGGTTAAGGGCTGGTCAGTCAGCATTTCACTGTAAGGTCTACACCTGTTGGTTAAGGGCTGGTCAGTCAGCATTTCACTGTAAGGTCTACTACACTTGTTGGTTAAGGGCTGGTGAGTCAGCATTTCACTGTAAGGTCTACACCTGTTGGTTAAGGGCTGGTCAGTCAGCATTTCACTGTAAGGTCTACACCTGTTGGTTAAGGGCTTGTAAAGGAAGCGTTTCACCTGTTGTATTCGTCGCATGTGACACATTTTATTTTATTTGAGATTGTTAATCTCTACCAGGTATCTTTATGTAATTGACTGAAATATTGTGAATATTTTCCTCCAGTATTAAATGAGCCATTGGAGTTAATAAATCTGTTGTTTGTCTGAAAACAGAGTTATGTATTTTTCCCACAAGGGGGCGACAAGTCTGTTAGGAATGAACAGGATTTATTTTGTCATTTCACTTTTATAGAACCTTTGTGCATGACGTTTATGACCCAGGGCATTTGCATTTGAGACATTTGTTTGTTAGATTGCCACTATATTAATCATCCGTATGCAGTTGTTTTTCCTGGATACATTGGATCACCTCAAAGATTGTCCATTATGTTGACAAGATAGACATGTGACCCGCTCTAACAATGGAAATACACACATGGAGGCGTTTCAACATGTTCAACCTCTCCCCTGACTCTGTGCCAAAGAACTCTGAGGTGACCTGTCGAAATGAAATGCTTTGAAAGGCTGGTCATGGCTCTCAACAACACCCTCGTCCCAGAAACCCTAGACCCACTCCAATTCATATACCGCCCCAATAGATCTACAAATGGCTCAATCACTATTGCACTCCACACTGCCCTTTCCCACCTGGACAAAAGGAACACCTACAGTGGGGCAAAAAAGTATTTAGTCAGCCACCAATTGTGCAAGTTCTCTCACTTAAAAAGATGAGAGAGGCCTGTAATTTTCATCATAGGTACACTTCAACTATGACAGACAAAATGAGGGAAAAAAATCCCGAAAATCACATTGTAGGATTTTTAATGAATTTATTTGCAAATTATGGTGGAAAATAAGTATTTGGTCACATACAAACAAGCAAGATTTCTGGCTCTCACAGACCTGTAACTTCTTCTTTAAGAGGCTCCTCTGTCCTCCACTCATTACCTGTATTAATGGCACCTGTTTGAACTTGTTATCAGTATAAAAGACACCTGTCCACAACCTCAAACAGTCACACTCCAAACTCCACTATGGCCAAGACCAAAGAGCTGTCAAAGGACACCAGAAACAAAATTGTAGACCTGCACCAGGTTGGGAAGACTGAATCTGCAATAGGTAAGCAGCTTGGTTTGAAGAAATCAACTGTGGGAGCAATTATTAGGAAATGGAAGACATACAAGACCACTGATAATCTTCCTCGATCTGGGGCTCCACGCAAGATCTCACCCCGTGGGGTCAAAATGATCACAAGAACGGTGAGCAAAAATCCCAGAACCACACGGGGGGACCTAGTGAATGACCTGCAGAGAGCTGGGACCAAAGTAACAAAGCCTACCATCAGTAACACACTACGCCGCCAGGGACTCAAATCCTGCAGTGCCAGACGTGTCCCCCTGGATGATCCAGATGAGGATTGGGAGAATGTCATATGGTCAGATGAAACCAAAATAGAACTTTTTGGTAAAAACTCAACTCGTCGTGTTTGGAGGACAAAGAATGCTGAGTTGCATCCAAAGAACACCATACCTACTGTGAAGCATGGGGGTGGAAACATCATGCTTTGGGGCTGTTTTCTGCAAAGGGACCAGGGACGAGTGATCCGTGTAAAGGAAAGAATGAATGGGGCCATGTATCGTGAGATTTTGAGTGAAAACCTCCTTCCATCAGCAAGGGCATTGAAGATGAAACGTGGCTGGGTCTTTCAGCATGACAATGATCCCAAACACACAACGAAGGAGTGGCTTCGTAAGAAGCATTTCAAGGTCCTGGAGTGGCCTAGCCAGTCTCCAGATCTCAACCCCATAGAAAATCTTTGGAGGGAGTTGAAAGTCCATGTTGCCCAGCGACAGCCCCAAAACATCACTGCTCTAGAGGAGATCTGCATGGAGGAATGGGCCAAAATACCAGCAACAGTGTGTGAAAACCTTGTGAAGACTTACAGAAAACGTTTGACCTCTGTCATTGCCAACACAGGGTATATAACAAAGTATTGAGATAAACTTTTGTTATTGACCAAATACTTCCACCATAATTTGCAAATAAATTCATTAAAAATCCTACAATGTGATTTTCTGGATTTTTTTCCCTCATTTTGTCTGTCATAGTTGAAGTGTACCTATGATGAAAATTACAGGCCTCTCTCATCTTTTTAAGTTGGAGAACTTGCACAATTGGTGGCTGACTAAATACTTTTAATATAGGACAAAACACACATCACGACAAGAGAGACACCCCAACACTACATAAAGAGAGACCTAAGACAACATAGCAAGGCAGCAACACAACATGACAACAACATGGTAGCAACACAACATGGTAGCAGAACAAAACATGGTACAAACATTATTGGGCACAGACAACAGCACAAAGGTCAAGAAGGTAGAGACAACAATACATCACACAAAGCAGACACAACTGTCAGTAAGAGTGTCCATGATTGAGTCTTTGAATGACGAGATGGGATGTAAAACGGTCCAGTTTGAGTGTTTGTTGCAGCTCGTTCCAGTCGGCTAGCTGCAGCGAACTGAAAAGAGGAGCAACCCAGGGATGTGTGTGCTTTGGGGACCTTAGACCACTGCGCCAATCTGGAAGCTTAACAGCCTCTATTAGCAGCTTCACATAAGACTGCTGAACAATTCATCAAATGCCCCCTCCCCTTGTTTGTACACTGCTGCTACTGTCTGTTTATTATCAATGTCACTTTACCCCTACCTACATGTACACTGCTGCTACTGTCTGTTTATTATCAATGTCACTTCACCCCTACCTACATGTACACTGCTGCTACTGTCTGTTTATTATCTATACATAGTCACTTCACCCCTACCTACATGTACACTGCTGCTACTGTCTGTTTATTATCTATACATAGTCACTTTACCCCTACCTACATGTACACTGCTGCTACTGTCTGTTTATTATCTATACATAGTCACTTTACCCCTACCTACATGTACACTGCTGCTACTGTCTGTTTATTATCTATACATAGTCACTTCACCCCTACCTACATGTACACTGCTGCTACTGTCTGTTTATTATCTATACATAGTCACTTCACCCCTACCTACATGTACACTGCTGCTACTGTCTGTTTATTATCTATACATAGTCACTTTACCCCTACCTACATGTACACTGCTGCTACTGTCTGTTTATTATCTATACATAGTCACTTTACCCCTACCTACATGTACACTGCTGCTACTGTCTGTTTATTATCTATACATAGTCACTTCACCCCTACCTACATGTACACTGCTGCTACTGTCTGTTTTATTATCTATACATAGTCACTTCACCCCTACCTACATGTACACTGCTGCTACTGTCTGTTTATTATCTATACATAGTCACTTCTCCCCTACCTACATGTACACTGCTGCTACTGTCTGTTTATTATCTATACATAGTCACTTCACCCCTACCTACATGTACACTGCTGCTACTGTCTGTTTATTATCTACACATAGTCACTTCACCCCTACCTACATGTACACTGCTGCTACTGTCTGTTTATTATCTATACATAGTCACTTTACCCCTACCTACATGTACACTGCTGCTACTGTCTGTTTATTATCTATACATAGTCACTTTACTCCCTACCTACATGTACACTGCTGCTACTGTCTGTTTATTATCTATACATAGTCACTTTACCCCTACCTACATGTACACTGCTGCTACTCTCTGTTTATTATCTATACATAGTCACTTTACCCCTACCTACATGTACACTGCTGCTACTGTCTGTTTATTATCTATACATAGTCACTTCACCCCTACCTACATGTACACTGCTGCTACTGTCTGTTTATTATCTATACATAGTCACTTTACCCCTACCTACATGTACACTGCTGCTACTGTCTGTTTATTATCTATACATAGTCACTTCACCCCTACCTACATGTACACTGCTGCTACTGTCTGTTTATTATCTATACATAGTCACTTCACCCCTACCTACATGTACACTGCTGCTACTGTCTGTTTATTATCTATACATAGTCACTTTACCCCTACCTACATGTACACTGCTGCTACTGTCTGTTTATTATCTATACATAGTCACTTTACCCCTACCTACATGTACACTGCTGCTACTGTCTGTTTATTATCTATACATAGTCACTTCACCCCTACCTACATGTACACTGCTGCTACTGTCTGTTTATTATCTATACATAGTCACTTTACTCCCTACCTACATGTACACTGCTGCTACTGTCTGTTTATTATCTATACATAGTCACTTCACCCCTACCTACATGTACACTGCTGCTACTGTCTGTTTATTAACTATACATAGTCACTTCACCCCTACCTACATGTACACTGCTGCTACTGTCTGTTTATTATCTATACATAGTCACTTCACCCCTACCTACATGTACACTGCTGCTACTGTCTGTTTATTATCTATACATAGTCACTTCACCCCTACCTACATGTACACTGCTGCTACTGTCTGTTTATTATCTATACATAGTCACTTTACCCCTACCTACATGTACACTGCTGCTACTGTCTGTTTATTATCTATACATAGTCACTTTACCCCTACCTACATGTACACTGCTGCTACTGTCTGTTTATTATCTATACATAGTCACTTTACCCCTACCTACATGTACACTGCTGCTACTGTCTGTTTATTATCTATACATAGTCACTTCACCCCTACCTACATGTACACTGCTGCTACTCTCTGTTTATTATCTATACATAGTCACTTTACCCCTACCTACATGTACACTGCTGCTACTGTCTGTTTATTATCTATACATAGTCACTTTACCCCTACCTACATGTACACTGCTGCTACTGTCTGTTTATTATCTATACATAGTCACTTCACCCCTACCTACATGTACACTGCTGCTACTGTCTGTTTATTATCTATACATAGTCACTTCACCCCTACCTACATGTACACTGCTGCTACTGTCTGTTTATTATCTATACATAGTCACTTCACCCCTACCTACATGTACACTGCTGCTACTGTCTGTTTATTATCTATACATAGTCACTTCACCCCTACCTACATGTACACTGCTGCTACTGTCTGTTTATTATCTATACATAGTCACTTCACCCCTACCTACATGTACACTGCTGCTACTGTCTGTTTATTATCTATACATAGTCACTTTACCCCTACCTACATGTACACTGCTGCTACTGTCTGTTTATTATCTATACATAGTCACTTTACCCCTACCTACATGTACACTGCTGCTACTGTCTGTTTATTATCTATACATAGTCACTTCACCCCTACCTACATGTACACTGCTGCTACTCGCTGTTTATTATCAATGTCACTTTAGCCCTACCTACATGTACACATTACCTCCACTAACATGTACCCCTGTATATAGCCTCGTTATTGTTATATCATTTTTTGATTTAGTTTATTTAGTAAATATTTTCTTAACTATATTTATTTTACTGTATTGTTGGTTAAGGGCTTGTTGTATTCGACGCATGTGACTAATAAAATGTGATTTTGATTTGATACGCGTCACGTAACAAAAATAGCAATTCATGTTTTTGTTGACCGAATTCGACACTAAATAGCTACGTTTCCATTAACTTGTCCAGTGATTTTTTTTGTCGACATTTATAAAGTTTGCATAGAAAATAGACGCTGACAATTGCCTGCTAGGGGAGCGTTTCCATGTAACAATCTGGAATCAACCCGTGAAAGCCCCGGTCCCTGTCGGTGTCATGTCTCAGGTAGCCCGTGAAAGCCCCGGTCCCTGTCGGTGTCATGTCTCGGGTAACCCGTGAAAGCCCCGGTCCCTGACGGTGTCATGTCTCAGGTAACCCGTGAAAGCCCCGGTCCCTGTCGGTGTCATGTCTCAGGTAACCCGTGAAAGCCCCGGTCCCTGTCGGTGTCATGTCTCAGGTAACCCGTGAAAGCCCCGGTCCCTGTCGGTGTCATGTCTCGGGTAACCCGTGAAAGCCCCGGATGGGGAAACTTGCCAGCCAACTAGAAAAGCAAGGTGAAGAAATTCAGGCGTTCTTGAAAGTCAGGACAATCCTTGTCCATCAAATAAAAATCATTTTTTTATTAGTTTAAACAAATGAATTTGCGGTAGTCATTTATAATTAAATGTGGAGCGGAGCTTATAGCTACGTGATGCCACCCTTCATACTGTACCATCAAACAGTTTGGGCAATCAGAATTTATTCAAAAAAACACCGTGTGTCATTTGTCTCAAAGTTTGACTAAATGTAAAATCCACTCCTGTCAAATGGATATTTTTAAGCAAATGTGTGATATCTGGCGTTTCCAGTGAACACAGCGACCTTGCTTTGGAAACGTGCCTAATGACCTCCCTACAACGCGTCCTGACTCAGTGGCGTGTTGCTCTCTGCCCCTCTGAGCGGAACAGGAACCCCGGCGCTCCGGTGCGGCCACGTCGGTCTTTCCGTCTCGTCCCGGTTTCACCGAGTTCTAATCCGCCCATTTAAATGCCACCGTAGCAACCGCGGTGATTGACAGCTGGACATATCCACTTGGGAACGTCGCTATCTTTCGCGGTCGTGTAAACCAACCAATACCTTTCTCCTGGCTGTCACCGAGCATTTCTATTGGTCCAGCGATGACTATTTTAACCAATGATGTTGTAACCAGAGGACACGTCACTGGAAACCTTCTGACGTCACCTGGTGCTTTCCGTTGCGGTGGGCGGGACGGCGCATGCGTAGAGTCTCCCGTGATTCTTGACGGACGGGCGCTTTGTCCAATCAGGTTCAGTGTTTTGAGGGAGAGGGGGGCGGTCCGGACCACGGAAATGTTTTTTGAGCGACAAAGGTGTCGTTCAATCGGCCTCTGCTTAGTACCGGACTGGTACCGATTGACGGAACCGACGTGCAATGGCCTTTCTGCGCTCGTCGTGTTGTGTTTAGTGGCCGCTCGTCCGTCCTATTGCTGTGTGGAGACCGGGAGGGAGCAGCGTTACTAGGGCCAGCCTTGTGGCAGCTACAGCGGGATGGTGCCTTAACGGCGGGTTGTTTACCTACCGACGGACATGACCGCGAACAAACAGCACCTGTAGATGTGCGTTCACCTGGACAGCACCCGGGCGGCGGTGTTCTACTAACCTGGACTCTGGGCTCGGCATGTAAATAGTCTTACGGACTGATGTGCCAGCGTTTCAAATGGAAAGGGACTTTCACTTGGGGACCGTCAGCGTGTCCCTGGTGCTCATGTTGTTGTTCAGGCTGCTGACCGGGACGTGTCCGACTCTAAGCTTGACCTCCGGGAGAGAGCCTCACACCGCCGGGGGAGATGGAACCGGAGGGGTGTCGGTGGAACGGGGCTTGGAGAGTAGCAGCGGTCCTTTCCCGGCTGTTATCGGGGACGTGACCGTGGAGGATCATGACGATGACACCGGGGCGACCGGGAGAGGCGACGAGTCGTACGGAGAAAGTAACGGAAACATCACACCGACACGGTGAGCACTACGTTTGGTACTAAACAACGTGTAGCGGTGTGTGGCGAGACTATTGCAACTGGTAAAAAACAAAAAGTGTTGATTTTTCCAACAAGCTGGTTGATCCGCTCCGGCTGTTGTTATTGTCTTGTTCCGTTACTCTGCTCCCCGGCTGGCAGAAAGGGGGAGCCAGTCGGTGCGCAGACAATGGAACTAAATACTTCTTTACTCCCAACTTTCTTTCTGTTGGATGTAATAGCTACGAACTCGTTCTCACTACATTTCTCTCTCTCTCTCTCTCAGTTATTATGATCGCTTAATAGTGATCACTCGTAACGTTTATGTGGCGAATGTATTTGAAAGTGAAGTGATGTGTTGCTTTGCATCTGGTAATTTTGCTGAGCGCAGCAAACAGCCCGAGAGCTGTCATCAAACCTCCTCGGATCGACCCGGGCTCCGGGTCTCCACACCTCTTCCATCATTATACCGGACCAACCTGACAACCCACTAGGCAAGGACGGGTTGAATCACGTTGTTTCCACGTCATTTCAACCCCTCCACATCTATGTGAAGAGTTTGAATCAATGTGGAACACTCATTTGGATTTACAAAAAGGGCATTTTGTAATGTTTTCACCCCAAAACATTGTTTACCCCTTTTTCTCCCCCTTGTCGTGATATCCAATTAGTAGACAGTCTTGTCCCATCGCTGCAACTCCCCTACGGACTCGGGAGAGCCGTGCGTCCTCCGAAACACGACCCTGCCAAGCCGCACCAATGTGTCGGAGGAAAACACCGTCCAGCTGAAGTCAGCTTGCCGGGGCCCGACATGCGCAGGTGGATTTGGTCAAAAACAGTATATAGATAATGGTAAATTCCTTGTACATTTTAATTTAGACCTTTTGGGGAATTACAGTAAAAAGTCAAAAGTTTGAACACCTCCTCATTCCAGGGTTCTTTATTTCGACTATTTTCTACATTGTAGAATAATAGTGAAGACATCAACACTGAAATAACACATGGAATCATGTAGTAACCAGAAAAGTGTTAAATTAATCAAAATATATTTTACATTTGAGATTCTTCAAAGTAGCCACCCTTTGCCTTGATGACAGCTTTGTACACTCTTGGCATATTTATATATATATATATATATATCAATCACACACAAGCACGTACGTGCACACACTGAGTGTGCAAAACATTAGGAACACCTGCTCTTTCCATAACAGACTGACCAGGTGAATCCAGGTGAAAGATACGATCCCTTATTGATCTCACCTGTTAAATCCACTTCAGTCAGTTTAGATGAATGGGAGGAGACGGGTTAAAGAAGGATTTTTAAGTCTTGACACATGTATTGTGTCTGTGTGCCAGTCAGAGGGTAAATGGGCAAGACAAAATATTGAAGTGCCTTTGAACGCGGTATGGCAGTAGGTGCTAACCACATGGGTTTTGAGTGTGTCAAGAACTGCAACACTGCTGGGTTTTTCACGCTCAACAGTTTTCCGTGCGTATCAAGAACGGTCCACCACCCAAAGGACATCCAGCCAACTTGACACAACTGTTGGAAGCATTGGAGTCAACATTGGGCCAGCATCCTTGTGCAATCCTTTGGACACCTTGTAGAGTCCATGTCCTAATGAACTGAGGCTGTTCTGAGGGCAAAAGGGCGGGGGGGGTGTTCCTAATGTTTTGTACACTGTGTCTAATCTGGACATTATATTTATTTTTATTTGGGGATTATGTGCCTAAAGAACACAGTTGATAAGCTATACATCCTAAAGAACACAGTTGATAAGCTTTACATCCTAAAGAACACAGTTGATAAGCTATACATCCTAAAGAACACAGTTGATAAGCTATACATCCTAAAGAACACAGTTGATAAGCTTTACATCCTAAAGAACACAGTTGATAAGCTTTACATCCTAAAGAACACAGTTGATAAGCTATACATCCTAAAGAACACAGTTGATAAGCTTTACATCCTAAAGAACACAGTTGATAAGCTATACATCCTAAAGAACACAGTTGATAAGCTTTACATCCTAAAGAACACAGTTGATAAGCTATACATCCTAAAGAACACAGTTGATAAGCTATACATTCTAAAGAACACAGTTGATAAGCTATACATCCTAAAGAACACAGTTGATAAGCTATACATCCTAAAGAACACAGTTGATAAGCTATACATTCTAAAGAACACAGTTGATAAGCTATACATCCTAAAGAACACAGTTGATAAGCTATACATTCTAAAGAACACAGTTGATAAGCTTTACATTCTAAAGAACACAGTTGATAAGCTATACATCCTAAAGAACACAGTTGATAAGCTATACATCCTAAAGAACACAGTTGATAAGCTATACATTCTAAAGAACACAGTTGATAAGCTTTACATTCTAAAGAACACAGTTGATAAGCTTTACATTCTAAAGAACACAGTTGATAAGCTTTACATTCTAAAGAACACAGTTGATAAGCTATACATCCTAAAGAACACAGTTGATAAGCTATACATCCTAAAGAAAACAGTTGATAAGCTATACATCCTAAAGAACACAGTTGATAAGCTATACATTCTAAAGAACACAGTTGATAAGCTATACATCCTAAAGAACACAGTTGATAAGCTATACATCCTAAAGAACACAGTTGATAAGCTATACATTCTAAAGAACACAGTTGATAAGCTATACATCCTAAAGAACACAGTTGATAAGCTATACATCCTAAAGAACACAGTTGATAAGCTACTGACTCGATTTCAGAGCATGTTTTAAGCCACCGTAGTTGTGATTGAGTATCTACAGGTCCTATTCTTGAACAACATAAGACATTCTAGTTCATAAGAAGCCATTATTACATGTTACACATTGAAAGGTCAGGGAAAGGCTTGTTGTAAAGGAGACTGGCCTGTCTGTCTGTAGGATCAGGGAAAGGCTTGTTGTAAAGGAGACTGGTCTGTCTGGGTTTATGTACATACAGTTGAAGTCGGAAGTTTACATACACTTAGGTTGGAGTCATTAAAACTCGTTTTTCAACCACCACAAATTTCTTGTTAACTTCTTAGGGAGCGGCAGAATAGGTGACGGTTTTGGAGAGTCTGGCGTGCCCAAAGTAAAATGCCTGCCACTCAGGCCCAGAAAATAGGATATGCACATAATTAGTACTAATGGATAGGAAACACTCTGAAGTTTATAAAAGTGTTAAAATAATGTGTGTGAGTATAACAGAACTGATCTAGCAGGCGAAAACCTGAGGAAAATCCATGCGGATGTGCAGTTTTTTTTGTAGATGACCTTTTTCTCCAAGCTGCCTATTGCATTCAATGTTATGTAGGACTGAGACTGCAGTACCTATGGCTTCCACTAGATGTCAACAGTCTTTATACAAAGCCTGGAAGGTGTAAGCAGTAAGTAGAACGGATAGGAAGAGGAAGTAGTCAGGGGACCACTTTTGTTTACAACGTTTGACTGGCGCGCCCCAGTTTATTTTCCTTTCCTATTGTTCACGTTATCGTCCGGATGAAATATTACAGTAAATATACATAAAAGGATACCTAAGGATACATTAAAAATTATGTTTGATTTGTTTGTAGAAAGTGTATAGGTATAATTTGAATGTGTTCTCTTCACGGATCAATGGGCGACTCAACGGTGGATTTTATGATCATAACGCGCCAACCAAACTGAGATTTATGGATATAATAAATGACTTTTTCTAACAAAAGGACCATTGGATGTCTTTGCTGGACACTTGGGAAGCCCTCAGCAGAAGTTCTTCGAAAGGTAAGTGATATTTTTTAGCTCTTATATGGGTTTTGTGTGACCCGCGCTGGATATGAATTTATGCTAATGTGGAAAATAGGAGAGGTGCTATCCTCAAACAATCAAATGTTGTGCTTTCGCCGTAAAGCCTTTTTGATATCTGACAACACTGTGATATTGCCAAGAAGCAGAGTTTTTGATGACTATGCAACACTTGTATATTGATGAATGTTTAATAATTCAACTTTTGGATTTTGAATTTGGCGCTTTACATTTCACCGGGTAGTAGTTAACAAACTATAGTTTTGGCTAGTCGGTTAGGACGTCTACTTTGTGCATAACACAAGTAATTTTTCCAACAATTGTTTACTTATAATTCACTGTATCACAATTCCAGTGGGTCAGAAGTTTACATACACTAAGTTGACTGTGCCTTTAAACAGCTGTCATGGCTTTAGAAGCTTCTGATAGGCTAATTGACATAATTTGAGTCAATTGGAGGTGTACCTGTGGATGTATTTCAAGGCCTACCTTCAAACTCAGTGCCTCTTTGCTTGATATCATGGGAAAATTCAAAGAAATCAGTCCAGACCTCAGGAAAAAAAAGAATTGTAGACCTCCACAAGTCTGGTTCATCCTTGGGAGCAATTTCCAAATGCCTGAAGGTACCACGTTCATCTGTACAAACAATAGTACGCAAGTATAAACACCATGGGACCACACAGCCGTCATACCGCTCAGGAAGGAGACGCGTTCTCTCTCCCAGAGATGAGCGTACTTTGGTGCAAATCAATCCCAGAACAACAGCAAAGGGCCTTGTGAAGATGCTGGAGGAAACAGGTACAAAAGTATCTATATCCACAGTAAAACGAGTCCTATATCGACAACCTGAAAGGCAGCTCAGCAAGGAAGAAGCCACTGCTCCAAAACCGCTATGAAAAAGCCAGACTATGGTTTGCAACTGCACATGGGGACAAAGACCGTACTTTTTGGACAAATGTCCTCTGGTCTGATGAAACAAAAATAGAACTGTTTGGCCATAATGACCATCGTTATGTTTGGAGGAAAAAGGGGGAGGCTTGCAAGCCGAAGAACACCGTCCCAACCGTGAAGCACGGGGGTGGCAGCATCATGTTGTGGGGGTGCTTTGCTGCAGGAGGGACTGGTGCACTTCACAAAACAGATGGCATCATGAGGAAGGAAGATTATGTGGATATATTGAAGCAACATCTCAAGACATCAGTCAAGAAGTTAAAGCTTGGTCGCAAATGGGTCTTCCAAATGGACAATGACCCCAAGCATACTTCCAAAGTTGTGGCAAAATGGCTTAAGGACAACAAAGTCAAGGTATTGGAGTGGCCATCACAAAGCCCTGACCTCAATCCTATAGAAAATGTGTGGGCAGAACTGAAAAAGCGTGTGTGAGCAAGGAGGCCTGCAAACCTGACTCAGTTACACCAGCTCTGTCAGGAGGCATGGGCCAACATTCACCCAACTTATTGTGGAAGGCTACCCAAAACGTTTGACCCAAGTTAAACAATTTAAAGGCAATGCTACCAAATACTAATTGAGTGTATGTAAACTTCTGACCCACTGGGAATGTGATGAAAGAAATAAAAGCTGAAATAAATCATTCTCTCTGCTATTATTCAGACATTTCACATTCTTAAAATAAAGTGGTGATCCTAACTGGCCTAAAACAGGGAATTTTTACTAGGATTAAATGTCAGGAATTGTGAAACTGAGTTTAAATGTATTTGGCTAAGGTGTATGTAATCTTCTGACTTCAACTGTAGCCAAAGTAGGGGACCTAAATAAAGGGACATTCTAAATACTAGTTAAAAGTAGCACACTAAATAGAGAAGGGTTCAATTTGGGATGCGTCCTATGTGATAAACGGCAAAATCTCTCTGGGCTCCCTGCCAGCCAGCCTGTTTCAGCCACTAGTGTTTGTTTAGTGGGACAGATATGGGACTCAGTCAGAGAGCGCTCGCCATCAGGTCTGTCCGTGTGCTCGCCATCAGGTCTGTCCGTGTGCTCGCCATCAGGTCTGTCCGTGTGCTCGCCATCAGGTCTGTCCGTGTGCTCGCCATCAGGTCTGTCCGTGTGCTCGCCATCAGGTCTGTCCGTGTGCTCGCCATCAGGTCTGTCCGTGTGCTCGCCATCAGGTCTGTCCGTGTGCTCGCCAGTGGTCTATCCATAGACATTATGTTGGCCTTGGTAGGCTATATGACATCATTGGTTTAGTCTTCCCACAGGGCTAAATAGTTTAAATGGTTGTAATGGTTTCCAAATAGTAGGAACCACTTTGTGAAGTAAGCTGTTTCCCCTGGGGCAGCTTTCTGTGATGCACCTTCTCCACAATGGATAGTAACTTTCAAAACAAACAAGTCTTGATGTTCCATAAACAACTGGATCTAAAATCGGAGTTTCCCTGTCACACTTTACCCTTCTATAAATTGTCCCTCCTTTTGAGTAAACAACAAGGCTACACACCCTACTGTAGGCGCCGAGCGGACTAGACCTACTGTAGGCGCCGAGCGGACTAAACCTACTGTAGACGCTGAGCGGACTAAACCTACTGTAGGCGCCGAGCGGACTAAACCTACTGTAGGCGCCGAGCGGACTAAACCTACTGTAGGCGCCGAGCGGACTAAACCTACTGTAGGCGCCGAGCGGACTAAACCTACTGTAGGCGCCGAGCGGACTAGACCTACTGTAGACGCCGAGCGGACTAAACCTACTGTAGGCGCCGAGCGGACTAAACCTACTGTAGGCGCCGAGCGGACTAAAGGTACTCCCCAACGGGCTGGGGAGGCGAAGGTCGAGTCAACCCTCCCCTAACCCGGACGACGCTGGGCCAAACCCTCCCCTAACCCGGACGACGCTGGGCCAAACCCTCCCCTAACCCGGACGACGCTGGGCCAAACCCTCCCCTAACCCGGACGACGCTGGGCCAAACCCTCCCCTAACCCGGACGACACTGGGCCAAACCCTCCCCTAACCCGGACAACGCTGGGCCAATTGTGCACCGCCCTATGGGACTCCCGATCACGGCCCGTTGTGACAGTTGGGATCGAACCCAGGTCTGTAGTGACGCATCCAGCACTGAGATGCAGTGCCTCAGACCGCTGCGCCACTCGGGAGGCCTCACAAATCCACATTGTAATTAAGAGGACCGTCGCTCTCTCACAAAAAGTTTTGTTAGTGCAGGAAACTGCACTAGATGATAATGCATTAAGGATAATGCAGAAAGCTGACTCGTTAGACCTCAGGTCCACATTTATAAGGTGTGAGCTAGACTGTATAATCATAGGTTATTATAGGCATACTGGACTGGCTATATAAGCAGTTTGAATTGATAGAAGCTATGAAACCTGTGGCCCTTCTAGAGGCCAGTAGGTCTACCTGGCAACTCTAGGTCAAACGTGTGGACAAGAGACGACACAAAAGCACTTTTGTAGAAACGTCCTGGCAGGCCCCAACAGGACAAGAATCCGTCTGGCTGGGGAGGATTGCTGTTTTAATTCTCCTTTTAATATTTGTATTGTCTGACATCTCTTTGCTCTTGAAGTGTCTTTCACTGGCTGTCCCAAGTAGGACCCTATTCCCTATATGGTGCCATTTGGGACCTACGCTGCTTCACTGTTCTGTCTATCAGATCTATAAATAGCGTCAGCCCTCTATGGCTCTACAGACTACTCCAGTAGATCTCACAATGATCTGCAGTTTCTGGGCAGCTTACAGTTCTCAGAAGACTGAAAAAAAAAAAAAAAAAAAGTCACCTCACTGGGCTGTGTTGCCATAGTTAAGTTCAAACCACTTTGAACGTTTGCTGTTTACATCTGAACATTGTGGTGGGTAGGAGGACCCTGCCACACAGGACCCTCTGGAGGTGGGGTTATAGAGCTGTGGAGGGTAGGAGGACCCTGCCACACAGGACCCTCTGGAGGTGGGGTTATAGAGCTGTGGAGGGTAGGAGGACCCTGCCACACAGGACCCTCTGGAGGTGGGGTTATAGAGCTGTGGAGGTGGGGTTATAGAGCTGTGGAGGTGGGGTTTAGAGCTGTGGAGGTGGGGTTTAGAGGAACTCTGAGCTGCTGCCACTAACTGGCCGGCTCCCATAGCTTACTGCTTAGCAACAGCCAATCACCCGGTCTGAGTTGGGAAAACTTGTTGGCCAATTACGCCAGAGGACGGGGATAGTGCTTGAGTTGAGGAAGAACACTAGGCAAGTGAAGGAGAAGGGGTGGAGGAGGTTTGAGAGGAGAGAGGGGGGGGGAGAAGAGGGGAGTAGGTTTGAGAGGAGAGGGGAGGGAGGAGGAGAAGAGGGGAGGAGGTTTGAGAGGAGAGGAGAGGGGAGGAGGAGATTTGAGAGGAGAGGGAGGGGAGAGAGAGGGAGGAGGAGGTTTGAGGGAGGAGAAGAGGGGAGGAGGTTTGAGAGGAGAGGGGAGGAGGAGGAGAAGAGGGAAGGAGGTTTGAGGGAGAGGGGAGGAGGAGAAGAGGAGGTTTGAGAGGAGAGGGGGAGGAGGAGAAAGAGGGGAGGAGGTTTGAGAGGAGAGGGAGGGGAGGAGAAGAGGGGAGGAGGTTTGAGAGGAGAGGGGAGGGGAGGAGGTTTGAGAGGGAGGAGAGGGGAGGGAGGAGAGAAGAGGGAAGGAGGTTTGAGAGAGGAGAGGGGAGGGGGAGGAGGAGAAAGAGGGGAGGAGGTTTGAGAGGAGAGAGGAGAGGAGGAGGGAGAGAGGAGAGAGAGAGAGAGAGGGAGGAGGTTTGAGAGGAGAAGAGGGAGGAGGTTTGAGAGGAGAGGGAGGAGGAGGAGAGAGGAGGAGGTTTGAGAGGAGAGAGGAGGAGGAGGAGGGAGAGAGAGAGGGGAGGAGGTTTGAGAGGAGAGGAGAGGGAGGAGGTTTGAGAGGAGAGGGAGGGGGAGGAGAAGAGGGAGGAGGTTTGAGAGGAGAGGGAGGGAGGAGGAGAGAGGAGAGAGGAGGAGGTTTGAGAGGAGAGGAGGAGAGAGAGGGAGGAGGTTTGAGAGGAGAGAGGAGGGGAGGAGGAGAAGAGGGAGGAGGAGGTTTGAGGGGAGAAGAGGGGAGGAGGTTTGAGGAGGAGAGGGAGGGGAGGAGGTTTGAGAGGAGAGGGAGGGGGAGGAGAAGAGGGAGGAGGTTTGAGAGGAGAGGGAGGGGAGGAGGTTTGAGAGGAGAGGGAGGGGGGGAGGAGAAGAGGGAGGAGGTTTGAGAGGAGAGGGGAGAGGGAGAGGAGAGGAGAAGAGGGGAGGAGGTTTGAGAGGAGAGGGGAGGGAGGAGGAGAAGAGGGAGGAGGTTTGAGAGGAGAGGGAGGGGGGAGGAGGGAGGAGGTTTGAGAGGAGAGGGAGAGGGGGAGGAGGGGAGAGGAGGAGAGGGAGGAGGAGAAGAGGAGGAGGTTTGAGAGGAGAGGGGAGGGGGAGGAGGTTTGAGAGGAGAGAGGGAGGGGGAGGAGAAGAGGGAGGAGGTTTGAGAGGAGAGGGAGGGGGAGGAGGTTTGAGAGGAGAGAGGGGGGAGGAGAAGAGGGAGGAGGTTTGAGAGGAGAGGGAGGAGGAGGAGGAGGAGAGAGAGGGAGGAGGTTTGAGAGGAGAGAGAGAGGGGAGAGGAGGTTTGAGAGGAGGAGAGGGAGGAGGGGAGGAGAGAGAGGGAAGGAGGTTTGAGAGGAGAGGGGAGGAGGGAGGAGAGAGAGGAGGAGGGAGAGGAGAGGGAGGAGGAGAAGAGGGAGGAGGTTTGAGAGGAGAGGGGAGGGAGGAGAGGAGAAGAGGGGAGGAGGTTTGAGAGGAGAGGGGAGGGGAGGGGAGGAGAGAGAGGGGGAGGAGGTTTGAGAGGAGGAGAGAGGAGGAGGGAGAGGAGAGAGAGAGGAGGAGGTTTGAGAGGAGAGAGGAGGGGAGGAGAAGAGGGAGGAGGTTTGAGAGGAGAGGGAGGGGGAGGAGAAGAGGGGAGGAGGTTTGAGGAGGAGAGGGAGGAGGGGAGGAGGAGAAGAGGGAGGAGGTTTGAGAGGAGAGGGAGAGAGGGGAGGAGGTTTGAGAGGAGAGGGAGGAGGGAGGAGAGAAGAGGGGAGGAGGTTTGAGAGGAGAGGGGAGGAGGGGGAGGAGAAGAGGGGAGGAGGTTTGAGGGAGGGGAGGGGGAGAAGAGGGGAGGAGGTTTGAGAGGAGAGGGAGGGGGAGGAGAGAGAAGAGGGAGGAGGTTTGAGAGGAGAGAGAGGGGAGGGAGGAGGAGGAGAGAAGAGGGGAGGAGGTTTGAGAGGAGAGGGAGGAGGAGAAGAGGGAGGAGGTTTGAGAGGAGAGGGAGGAGGTTTGAGAGGAGAGGGAGGGGAGGAGAAGAGGGGAGGAGGTTTGAGAGGAGGGGGAGGGAGGAGAAGAGGGGAGGAGGTTTGAGAGGAGAGGGAGGGGGAGGAGAAGAGGGAGGAGGTTTGAGAGGAGAGGGGGGGAGGAGAAGAGGGGAGGAGGTTTGAGAGGAGAGGAGAGGGGAGAGAGAGGGAGGAGGTTTGAGAGGAGAGGAGAGAGAGGGGAGGAGGTTTGAGAGGAGAGAGGGAGGGGAGGAGAAGAGGGGAGGAGGTTTGAGAGGAGAGGGAGGGGAGAGAAGAGGGGAGGAGGTTTGAGAGGAGAGGGGGAGGGGAGAGGAGGAGAAGAGGGAGGAGGTTTGAGAGGAGAGGGGAGGAGGAGGAGAAGAGGGAGGAGGTTTGAGAGGAGGGAGGAGGAGGAGAGAGGGAGGAGGTTTGAGGGAGAGAGGAGAGAGGGAGGGAGGGAGGAGGAGAAGAGGGGAGGAGGTTTGAGAGGAGAGAAGAGGGAGGAGGGAGAGGAGAGAGAGGGAGGAGGAGGTTTGAGAGGAGAGGGGAGGAGAGGTTTGAGAGGGAGGAGGTTTGAGAGGAGAGGGAGGGAGGAGGAGAAGAGGGAGGAGGTTTGAGAGGAGAGGGAGGAGGTTTGGGGAGGGAGAGGGAGGGGGAGGAGAAGAGGGAGGAGGTTTGAGGGGAGGGGGAGAAGAGGGGAGGAGGTTTGAGAGGAGAGGGAGGGGGGGAGGAGAAGAGGGAGGAGGTTTGAGAGGAGAGGGGAGGGGGAGGAGGAGAAGAGGGAGGAGGTTTGAGGGAGGGGGAGAAGAGGGAGGAGGTTTGAGAGGAGAGGGGGAGGAGAAGAGGGAGGAGGTTTGAGGGAGGGGGAGGGGGGAGAAGAGGGGAGGAGGTTTGAGGGAGGGGAGGGGGAGAAGAGGGAGGAGGTTTGAGAGGAGAGGGGAGGGGAGAAGAGGGAGGAGGTTTGAGAGGAGAGGGGGGAGGGGAGAGGGGAGGAGGTTTGAGAGGAGAGGGAGGGGGGAGGAGAAGAGGGGAGGAGGTTTGAGGGGGAGGAGGTTTGAGAGGAGAGGGAGGGGGAGGAGGTTTGAGAGGAGAGGGAGGGGGAGGAGAAGAGGGAGGAGGTTTGAGAGGAGAGGGAGGGGAGGAGGTTGGAGAGGGGAGGGGGAGGAGAAGAGGGAAGGAGGTTTGAGAGGAGAGGGGAGGGGGAGGAGGTTTGAGAGGAGAGGGAGGGGGGAGGAGAAGAGGGAAGGAGGTTTGAGAGGAGAGGGAGGGGGAGGAGGTTTGAGAGGAGAGGGAGGGGGAGGAGAAGAGGGAAGGAGGTTTGAGAGGAGAGGGAGGGGAGGAGGAGAAGAGGGGAGGAGGTTTGAGAGGAGAGGGGAGGGGAGGAGGAGAAGAGGGGAGGAGGTTTGAGAGGAGAGGGGAGGAGGTTTGAGAGGAGAGGGGGGGAGGAGGTTTGAGAGGAGAGGGAGGGGGGAGAAGAGGAGTAGGTTTGAGAGGGAGGGGGAGGAGAAGAGGGAGGAGGTTTGAGGGAGGAGGGGAGAAGAGGGAGGAGGTTTGAGAGGAGAGGGAGGGGAGAAGAGGGAGGAGGAGGTTTGAGAGGGGAGGGGGAGGAGAAGAGGGGAGGAGGTTTGAGGGAGGGGGAGAAGAGGGAGGAGGTTTGAGAGGAGAGGGAGGGGAGGAGAAGAGGGGAGGAGGTTTGAGAGAGGAGAGGGGAGGGGGAGGAGAAGAGGGAAGGTGGTTTGAGAGGAGAGGGGAGGGGAGGAGGAGAAGAGGGGAGGGAGGAGGAGAAGAGGGGAGGAGGTTTGAGAGGGAGGGGGGGGAGAAGAGGGGAGGAGGTTTGAGAGGAGAGGGAGGGGGGAGGAGAAGAGGGAGGAGGTTTGAGAGGAGAGGGAGGGGGAGGGGGAGGAGAAGAGGGGAGGAGGTTGGAGAGGGGAGGGAGGGAGGAGGAGAAGAGGGGAGGAGGTTGGAGAGGGAGGGGAGGAGGTTTGAGAGGAGAGGGAGGGGGGAGGAGAAGAGGGGAGGAGGTTTGAGAGGAGAGGGGAGGGGGAGAAGAGGGAGGAGGTTGAAGAGGGGAGGAGGAGTGGAGCAGGAAAGATTTCATGTCCTTGTTTTTTTTTCTCACTAGATTGTTCTGTAACCAGGGAAATTGTTCTGGAACCGGGGGGAATTGTTCTGGAACCGTGGGGAATCGTCCCGGAACCGGGACGGTTGTTGGTGTATAAATACAACTTCTGACCAAAATGAATGTCCTGTCATTGAGTAAAGGCGTGGCTCGCTGGCTTCTCTCTCCCAACTCCTCCATGAGGAGGCTTCTCTTAAGAAATAGTAGCATACTCAGCTGAGAAAAAAATATTGTTTTAAGTTGTAACTAAATTGTCATTTATAGTCATTGAATAGTTGTTTTCAATAGTTTAGTTGTCAAGTTTCTACTGTAACACATGAAGTAGCAGTCCTTGACATGGTTCTGTGATAATACATTGATCGGTTATTATCCCACCCTAAAACAGACTACGCCAGTAGAACTATCCCACCCTAAAACAGACTACTCCAGGAGAACTATCCCACCCTAAAACAGACTACTCCAGTAGAACTATCCCACCCTAAAACAGACTACTCCAGTAGAACTATCCCACCCTAAAACAGACTACTCCAGGAGAACTATCCCACCCTAAAACAGACTACTCCAGGAGAACTATCCCACCCTAAAACAGACTACTCCAGTAGAACTATCCCACCCTAAAACAGACTACTCCAGTAGAACTATCCCACCCTAAAACAGACTACTCCAGTAGAACTATCCCACCCTAAAACAGACTACTCCAGTAGAACTATCCCACCCTAAAACAGACTACTCCAGGAGAACTATCCCACCCTAAAACAGACTACTCCAGGAGAACTATCCCACCCTAAAACAGACTACTCCAGTAGAACTATCCCACCCTAAAACAGACTACTCCAGTAGAACTATCCCACCCTAAAACAGACTACTCCAGGAGAACTATCCCACCCTAAAACAGACTACTCCAGGAGAACTATCCCACCCTAAAACAGACTACTCCAGTAGAACTATCCCACCCTAAAACAGACTACTCCAGTAGAACTATCCCACCCTAAAACAGACTACTCCAGTAGAACTATCCCACCCTAAAACAGACTACTCCAGTAGAACTATCCCACCCTAAAACAGACTACGCCAGTAGAACTATCCCACCCTAAAACAGACTACTCCAGTAGAACTATCCCACCCTAAAACAGACTACTCCAGGAGAACTATCCCACCCTAAAACAGACTACTCCAGTAGAACTATCCCACCCTAAAACAGACTACTCCAGGAGAACTATCCCACCCTAAAACAGACTACTCCAGTAGAACTATCCCACCCTAAAACAGACTACTCCAGTAGAACTATCCCACCCTAAAACAGACTACTCCAGGAGAACTATCCCACCCTAAAACAGACTACTCCAGTAGAACTATCCCACCCTAAAACAGACTACTCCAGGAGAACTATCCCACCCTAAAACAGACTACTCCAGTAGAACTATCCCACCCTAAAACAGACTACTCCAGTAGAACTATCCCACCCTAAAACAGACTACTCCAGTAGAACTATCCCACCCTAAAACAGACTACTCCAGTAGAACTATCCCACCCTAAAACAGACTACTCCAGTAGAACTATCCCACCCTAAAACAGACTACTCCAGTAGAACTATCCCACCCTAAAACAGACTACTCCAGTAGAACTATCCCACCCTAAAACAGACTACTCCAGTAGAACTATCCCACCCTAAAACAGACTACTCCAGTAGAACTATCCCACCCTAAAACAGACTACTCCAGTAGAACTATCCCACCCTAAAACAGACTACTCCAGTAGAACTATCCCACCCTAAAACAGACTACTCCAGTAGAACTATCCCACCCTAAAACAGACTACTCCAGTAGAACTATCCCACCCTAAAACAGACTACTCCAGTAGAACTATCCCACCCTAAAACAGACTACTCCAGTAGAACTATCCCACCCTAAAACAGACTACTCCAGTAGAACTATCCCACCCTAAAACAGACTACTCCAGTAGAACTATCCCACCCTAAAACAGACTACTCCAGTAGAACTATCCCACCCTAAAACAGACTACTCCAGGAGAACTATCCCACCCTAAAACAGACTACTCCAGTAGAACTATCCCACCCTAAAACAGACTACTCCAGTAGAACTATCCCACCCTAAAACAGACTACTCCAGGAGAACTATCCCACCCTAAAACAGACTACTCCAGTAGAACTATCCCACCCTAAAACAGACTACTCCAGGAGAACTATCCCACCCTAAAACAGACTACTCCAGTAGAACTATCCCACCCTAAAACAGACTACTCCAGGAGAACTATCCCACCCTAAAACAGACTACTCCAGTAGAACTATCCCACCCTAAAACAGACTACTCCAGTAGAACTATCCCACCCTAAAACAGACTACTCCAGTAGAACTATCCCACCCTAAAACAGACTACTCCAGTAGAACTATCCCACCCTAAAACAGACTACTCCAGTAGAACTATCCCACCCTAAAACAGACTACGCCAGTAGAACTATCCCACCCTAAAACAGACTACTCCAGGAGAACTATCCCACCCTAAAACAGACTACTCCAGTAGAACTATCCCACCCTAAAACAGACTACTCCAGTAGAACTATCCCACCCTAAAACAGACTACTCCAGTAGAACTATCCCACCCTAAAACAGACTACTCCAGTAGAACTATCCCACCCTAAAACAGACTACTCCAGTAGAACTATCCCACCCTAAAACAGACTACTCCAGTAGAACTATCCCACCCTAAAACAGACTACGCCAGTAGAACTATCCCACCCTAAAACAGACTACTCCAGTAGAACTATCCCACCCTAAAACAGACTACTCCAGTAGAACTATCCCACCCTAAAACAGACTACTCCAGTAGAACTATCCCACCCTAAAACAGACTACTCCAGGAGAACTATCCCACCCTAAAACAGACTACTCCAGTAGAACTATCCCACCCTAAAACAGACTACTCCAGTAGAACTATCCCACCCTAAAACAGACTACTCCAGGAGAACTATCCCACCCTAAAACAGACTACTCCAGGAGAACTATCCCACCCTAAAACAGACTACTCCAGGAGAACTATCCCACCCTAAAACAGACTACTCCAGTAGAACTATCCCACCCTAAAACAGACTACTCCAGTAGAACTATCCCACCCTAAAACAGACTACTCCAGTAGAACTATCCCACCCTAAAACAGACTACTCCAGTAGAACTATCCCACCCTAAAACAGACTACTCCAGTAGAACTATCCCACCCTAAAACAGACTACTCCAGTAGAACTATCCCACCCTAAAACAGACTACTCCAGTAGAACTATCCCACCCTAAAACAGACTACTCCAGTAGAACTATCCCACCCTAAAACAGACTACTCCAGGAGAACTATCCCACCCTAAAACAGACTACTCCAGTAGAACTATCCCACCCTAAAACAGACTACTCCAGGAGAACTATCCCACCCTAAAACAGACTACTCCAGTAGAACTATCCCACCCTAAAACAGACTACTCCAGTAGAACTATCCCACCCTAAAACAGACTACTCCAGGAGAACTATCCCACACTAAAACAGACTACTCCAGTAGAACTATCCCACCCTAAAACAGACTACTCCAGTAGAACTATCCCACCCTAAAACAGACTACTCCAGTAGAACTATCCCACCCTAAAACAGACTACTCCAGTAGAACTATCCCACCCTAAAACAGACTACTCCAGGAGAACTATCCCACCCTAAAACAGACTACTCCAGTAGAACTATCCCACCCTAAAACAGACTACTCCAGGAGAACTATCCCACACTAAAACAGACTACTCCAGTAGAACTATCCCACCCTAAAACAGACTACTCCAGTAGAACTATCCCACCCTAAAACAGACTACTCCAGTAGAACTATCCCACCCTAAAACAGACTACTCCAGTAGAACTATCCCACCCTAAAACTGACTACTCCAGTAGAACTATCCCACCCTAAAACTGACTACTCCAGGAGAACTATCCCACCCTAAAACAGACTACGCCAGTAGAACTATCCCACCCTAAAACAGACTACTCCAGTAGAACTATCCCACCCTAAAACAGACTACTCCAGGAGAACTATCCCACCCTAAAACAGACTACTCCAGGAGAACCATCCCAGACTACTCCAGTAGAACTATCCCACACTAAAACAGACTACTCCAGGAGAACTATCCCACCCTAAAACAGACTACTCCAGGAGAACTATCCCACCCTAAAACAGACTACTCCAGGAGAACTATCCCACCCTAAAACAGACTACTCCAGGAGAACTATCCCACCCTAAAACAGACTACTCCAGTAGAACTATCCCACCCTAAAACAGACTACTCCAGTAGAACTATCCCACCCTAAAACAGACTACTCCAGTAGAACTATCCCACCCTAAAACAGACTACTCCAGTAGAACTATCCCACACTAAAACAGACTACTCCAGGAGAACCATCCCAGACTACTCCAGTAGAACTATCCCACACTAAAACAGACTACTCCAGTAGAACTATCCCACCCTAAAACAGACTACTCCAGTAGAACTATCCCACCCTAAAACAGACTACTCCAGTAGAACTATCCCACCCTAAAACAGACTACTCCAGGAGAACTATCCCACCCTAAAACAGACTACTCCAGGAGAACTATCCCACCCTAAAACAGACTACTCCAGTAGAACTATCCCACACTAAAACAGACTACTCCAGTAGAACTATCCCACACTAAAACAGACTACTCCAGGAGAACCATCCCAGACTACTCCAGTAGAACTATCCCACCCTAAAACAGACTACTCCAGTAGAACTAGTGCCAGTAATATCCTTATAACAGGTTGGACTGATGAATAATTCATGATCAATGATGGTATTATTACTCTCTACTGTTGGAGTTGGAGTACATTCTTTCATTAATATATCGGTCGCTGTGGACCCACCCTGCATCACTGCAGTATTGGGTGTGGTAGAGGGAAAAGGTGGGGTTGGCGATGGATGGAGGGAGGTAGGTAGACAGAGGGAAGGAAACGGAGGGAGGGAGGTAGACAGTTGTTAGGACCATGGTGCCATGTTGTTCTGTACATAGCTCCTCACTGCTTAGCAACAACCAATCAGGACCACAGATCAAGACCAGGTACTGACAAATCAGTAGGCTGGAGCATGGTGCCACAGAGTTTGGATTTCACCACATGTGAGGAGAGTAGAGCGATGGAGAGAGGACAGGCGAGGAGAGGGGAGGAGAGAGGAGAGAGGAGGAGAGAGGGGAGGAGAGGGGAGGAGAGAGGAGAGGGGAGGAGAGAGGAGAGGGGAGGAGAGAGGAGAGGGGAGGAGAGGGGAGGAGAGAGGAGAGGGGAGGAGAGAGGAGAGGGGAGGAGAGAGGAGAGGGGAGGAGAGTAATAGAGAGAGAACGAGAGTGGAGAGAGGACAGGAGAGGAGAGTTCTCTCGGGTCCTCTCTCGATCCCACAGGTGAAGAAGCCGGATGTGGAGGTCCTGGGCTGGCGTGGTTACACGTGGTCTGTGGTTGTGAGGCCGGTTGGATGTACTGCCAAATTCTCTAAAACAACTTTGGAGGTGGCTTATGGTAGAGAAATTAACATCAAATTCTCTGGTAACAGCTCTGGGGGACATTCCTGCAGTCACCATGCCAATTGCACACTCCCTCAAAACTTGAGACATCTGTGGCATTGTGTTGTGTGACAAAACTGCATATTTTTAGAGTGGCCTTTTATTGTCCCCAGCACAAGGTGCACCTGTGTAATGATCATGCTGTTTAATCAGCTCCTTGATATGCCACACCTGTCAGGTGGATGGAAAATTCTTTAGAAGGAGGAATGCTCACCAACAGGGATATAAACATATGTGTGCAAAACATTTATAGAGAAATACGCTTTTTGTGTGTATGGAACATTTCTGGGATCTTTTATTTCAGTTCACGGGACCAACACTTTACATGTTGCGTTTATATTATTGTTCAGTGTAGTTTTAGTGGAGCTCTTTTCTGCATTCTCTCTCTCTGTCTCTCTCTCTCTGTCTCTCTCTGTGTCTCTCTCTCTCTCTCTCTCTCTCTCTCTCTCTCTCTCTCTCTCTCTCTCTCTCTCTCTCTCTCTCTCTCTGCAGCCATAACTTTATCCAGGTGCTCCCCATGTTGCTATATTTTCATTGTGCAGGGCGCGGCTCTCTGGTCGGGGAGGGCAGAGGGGGGAATGGAGCAGAACAGCAACACACCAGCATGTAACCAGGGCTCCTTGCTGTTGCATGGTTACAACCAGACACTCTCTCTCTCATTGGCTCAGAACCTGAAGAGGTGCTCCTTGATTGGCTAAGTGAGGAGCGGAGTTGTGGTGTGATTGGTTGTGGCTGGAGGCAGGCTGCTGTGATTGGTCTAGATGAATGATAGGGGCTCCTTGGAGACTGTGCCGGTGTAAACATCCTGGGTCCTATTCTTCAATGGAGCTGAAGACTGTTTACCAGCGAGCCCTAGCTCTCATGTACTGAACTCTCTCTGTGTGTCTCTGTTTTACCAGCTCTGGTCTGTCTGTGTGGACACTTGACTTGAGGTCTCTCTGAGGACCTCTGTTCTGTGTTTCTGTGGAGAGGAGCATGACTACTTGACGCTCTGTGTTGGCACGGACAGCACTATTGTGAAACGTGGCTAATGGTACAGTGTGGCGCATTTCTCATTCAATACTGTATGTAGTGACCATTATTATTAGTTACCCTGACGTTGTGGCCCCTCCCCCCACGGGCCCTTGTCAAAGGGGCAGTAGGTAGGCTAGCTGTTAAGAGCGTTGGGCCAGTAGTGGCACAGCGGGGAGCGTTGGGCCAGTAGTGGCCAGTAGTGGCGCAGCGGGAGCGTTGGGCCAGCAGTGGCCAGTAGTGGCGCAGCGGGAGCGTTGGGCCAGCAGTGGCCAGTAGTGGCGCAGCGGGAGCGTTGGGCCAGCAGTGGCCAGTAGTGGCGCAGCGGGGAGCGTTGGGCCAGCAGTTGCCAGTAGTGGCGCAGCGGGAGCGCGTTGGGCCAGCAGTGGCCAGTAGTGGCGCAGCGGGAGCGTTGGGCCAGCAGTGGCCAGTAGTGGCGCAGCGGGGAGCGTTGGGCCAGCAGTGGCCAGTAGTGGCGCAGCGGGGAGCGTTGGGCCAGCAGTGGCCAGTAGTGGCGCAGCGAGGCGTTGGGCCAGCAGTGGCCAGTAGTGGCGCAGCGGGAGCGTTGGGCCAGCAGTGGCCAGTAGTGGCGCAGCGGGGAGCGTTGGGCCAGCAGTTGCCAGTAGTGGCGCAGCGGGGAGCGTTGGGCCAGCAGTGGCCAGTAGTGGCGCAACGGGGAGCGTTGGGCCAGCAGTGGCCAGTAGTGGCGCAGCGGGGAGCGTTGGGCCAGTAGTGGCCAGTAGTGGCGCAGCGGGGAGCGTTGAGCTCCCGAGTGGCGCAGCGGTCTTAGGCGCTGCATATCAGTGATAGATGCGTCACTACAGACCCTGGTTCGATTGCAGGCTGTATCACAACGGGCCGTGAATGGAAGTCCCATAGAGAATTTGTTCTTAACTGACTTGCCGAGTTAAATAAAGGTTTAATAAAATAAATACAAAATACATTTAAAAAAGTAACCGAAAAGGTCGCCGGTTCAAATCCCAGAGCCGACTAGGTGAATTATTGATGTGCCTTTTGAGCAAGACTCTTTACCCTGATTGCTTCTGTATAAGAGCGTCTGCTAAATGACTTCCATGTAAATATCAACAGTAGGTCACTATATAGGGATTAGGGTTCCATTTGGGACACAGTCTTCTTCTCTGTTCCATATTCAGTGTCTAAAGGGGCGTGGCCTGCACAGTCACCCCGTCCAGCTTCCTGTGTCTCAGAATGCCCACTGCTTAGCAACAACCAATCAGCCTAATATTTTTGGCAGAGATGTGCAGCCAATCGTGCACGTGAAAGCAGGCTTGTTTGGTGCTGGAGCGTTATGATTGGCTGAGAGGAAAATAGTTGAACTGCTCTAGACAGTGTGGTGGTGGTATAAATGAAAACAGATTGTGAGAGTTGATTAAAAAGAAAACACGTGTTAGCCTAATTATGTAAAGCAGTCCTGTGTCAGCTTTGTGGATAATAAAGTTGTGTTATCAGCACCACTCTGGTCCAATGTTCAAGGGAAACACTGTATGCTGTTGACAATGTAAACAGTGTGCTGAGTGCATAGGGGTGTTTCCTACTTCAGTCGAATGTCTCCTCTCCTAGCTGTCTGTAGAGCAGGCTTTTGTATAAAAAATTTAAAATAAAGCAGATCAATAAAACTGCCACTGGCCAGTTGTCCGGGAGAATAAAACATCTAATTTTTTGCCTATTAATTTCCAGTGGATGGAAGTACATTTGACTGGTCATGCTTATTTGTCTATAGGTCATTACCATACTTTAGTGGAATTAAATTGCACGTGTGTAGTTTCCTTAGTCATTATGATTCTTATTGATCACACATCACAGAATATACAGCCTAGTTTAAGTGGTCAGACTGCTACTGCTCCTGCTGCTGGGAGAGCTGCTGCTCCTGCTGCTGGGAGAGCTGCTGCTCCTGCTCCTGCTGCTGGGAGAGCTGCTGCTACTGCTACTGGGAGAGCTGCTGCTCCTGCTCCTGCTGCTGGGAGAGCTCCTGCTCCTGCTCCTGCTGCTGGGAGAGCTGCTGCTACTGCTCCTGCTGCTGGGAGAGCTGCTGCTACTGCTCCTGCTGCTGGGAGAGCTGCTGCTCCTGCTGCTGGGAGAGCTGCTGCTCCTGCTGCTGGGAGAGCTGCTGCTCCTGCTGCTGGGAGAGCTGATGCTCCTGCTGCTGGGAGAGCTGCTGCTCCTGCTCCTGCTGCTGGGAGAGCTGCTGCTCCTGCTCCTGCTACTGGGAGAGCTGCTGCTACGGCTCCTGCTGCTGGGAGAGCTGCTGCTACGGCTCCTGCTGCTGGGAGAGCTGCTGCTACGGCTCCTGCAATCATTGCGCAACAATTCTAAGTGCAATCTCGTATTTACAGCAGTTTTGATGGTCACGATTTAAAAATAGCTACTATTTTTATTTCTCAACTGGTAATTGAAGCATGTTTCCCATTAGCCTTTCAAGTGCTTAGGCAACGGTAGACAGGCTTCAGCGCGTCACACACCACTTTGCAATGAGCTGGAAGCAGTATGCATTTTGAAAACGTACTTAATTGTGTGAAACCTTAACGTTTTAGTTCATATTATTAGGCATGTCTTAACTTGCTTCGAAGTAGCCAAAGCAAAAATCTATTTACAGAAACGTGAGGGCAATTATTTTATAAAGACTTCCTTATGCCATTGAAACCATTGGCTTTTTTCTCTTTTTCTATTGGTTTAAAAATCAACTTTCTTTCATTGTCCAGCATATTAACAACCCATGCTAGTTGATGATAATCCTAGTCATATTATCAACCCATGCTAGTTGATGATAATCCTAGTCATATTAACAACCCATGCTAGTTGATGATAATCCTAGTCATATTAGCAACCCATGCTAGTTGATGATAATCCTAGTCATATTATCAACCCATGCTAGTTGTTGATAATCCTAGTCATATTAGCAACCCATGCTAGTTGATGATAATCCTAGTCATATTAGCAACCCATGCTAGTTGATGATAATCCTAGTCATATTAGCAACCCATGCTAGTTGATGATAATCCTAGTCATATTAGCAACCCATGCTAGTTGTTTATAATCCTAGTCATATTATCAACCCATGCTAGTTGATGATAATCCTAGTCATATTAGCAACTCATGCTAGTTGTTGATAATCCTGGTCATATTAGCAACCCATGCTAGTTGATGATAATCCTAGTCATATTAACAACCCATGCTAGTTGATGATAATCCCAGTCATATTAACAACCCATGCTAGTTGATGATAATCCTAGTCATATTAGCAACCCATGCTAGTTGATGATAATCCTAGTCATATTAGCAACCCATGCTAGTTGATGATAATCCTAGTCATATTAACAACCCATGCTAGTTGATGATAATCCTAGTCATATTAGCAACCCATGCTAGTTGATGATAATCCTAGTCATATTAGCAACCCATGCTAGTTGATGATAATCCTAGTCATATTAGCAACCCATGCTAGTTGATGATAATCCTAGTCATATTAGCAACCCATGCTAGTTGATGATAATCCTAGTCATATTAGCAACCCATGCTAGTTGATGATAATCCTAGTCATATTAGCAACCCATGCTAGTTGATGATAATCCTAGTCATATTAGCAACCCATGCTAGTTGTTGATTATCCTAGTCATATTAGCAACCCATGCTAGTTGATGATAATCCTAGTCATATTAGCAACCCATGCTAGTTGTTGATAATCCTAGTCATATTAGCAACCCATGCTAGTTGATGATAATCCTAGTCATATTAACAACCCATGCTAGTTGATGATGATCCTAGTCATATTAGCAACCCATGCTAGTTGATGATAATCCTAGTCATATTAGCAACCCATGCTAGTTGATGATAATCCTAGTCATATTATCAACCCATGCTAGTTGATGATAATCCTAGTCATATTAGCAACCCATGCTAGTTGATGATAATCCTAGTCATATTAGCAACCCATGCTAGTTGTTGATAATCCTAGTCATATTAGCAACCCATGCTAGTTGATGATAATCCTAGTCATATTAACAACCCATGCTAGTTGATGATGATCCTAGTCATATTAACAACCCATGCTAGTTGATGATGATCCTAGTCATATTAGCAACCCATGCTAGTTGATGATAATCCTAGTCATATTAGCAACCCATGCTAGTTGATGATAATCCTAGTCATATTATCAACCCATGCTAGTTGTTGATTATCCTAGTCATATTAGCAACCCATGCTAGTTGATGATAATCCTAGTCATATTAGCAACCCATGCTAGTTGATGATAATCCTAGTCATATTAACAACCCATGCTAGTTGATGATAATCCTGGTCATATTAACAACCCATGCTAGTTGATGATGATCCTGGTCATATTAGCAACCCATGCTAGTTTTTGATAATCCTAGTCATATTAGCAACCCATGCTAGTTGTTGATAATCCTAGTCATATTAGCAACCCATGCTAGTTGATGATAATCCTAGTCATATTAACAACCCATGCTAGTTGATGATGATCCTGGTCATATTAGCAACCCATGCTAGTTTTTGATAATCCTAGTCATATTAGCAACCCATGCTAGTTGATGATAATCCTAGTCATATTAGCAACCCATGCTAGTTGATGATAATCCTAGTCATATTAGCAACCCATGCTAGTTGTTGATAATCCTAGTCATATTATCAACCCATGCTAGTTGTTGATAATCCTAGTCATATTAGCAACCCATGCTAGTTGATGATAATCCTAGTCATATTAGCAACCCATGCTAGTTGTTGATAATCCTAGTCATATTAGCAACCCATGCTAGTTGTTGATAATCCTAGTCATATTATCAACCCATGCTAGTTGATGATGATCCTAGTCATATTAGCAACCCATGCTAGTTGATGATAATCCTAGTCATATTAGCAACCCATGCTAGTTGTTGATAATCCTAGTCATATTAGCAACCCATGCTAGTTGTTGATTATCCTAGTCATATTAGCAACCCATGCTAGTTGATGATAATCCTAGTCATATTAACAACCCATGCTAGTTGATGATAATCCTAGTCATATTAGCAACCCATGCTAGTTGATGATAATCCTAGTCATATTAACAACCCATGCTAGTTGTTGATAATCCTAGTCATATTAACAACCCATGCTAGTTGATGATAATCCTAGTCATATTAGCAACCCATGCTAGTTGATGATAATCCTAGTCATATTAGCAACCCATGCTAGTTGATGATAATCCTAGTCATATTAGCAACCCATGCTAGTTGTTGATTATCCTAGTCATATTAGCAACCCATGCTAGTTGTTGATAATCCTAGTCATATTAACAACCCATGCTAGTTGTTGCATCTTTAGATCTCCCATCTTTCCATTTCTTATGGATATGTTCATCTGTCACATGAGACCGCTAGCATGTGCCGTGTGCTTTTCACAACTGTGTTGTCCTGCTAATTGCATTCTGGAACTAACCTTTGAAGCTAAACGTTCTGATCTGTTGCCTCAGCCTCAATGCTGTTTTAAAGTTATTTTGATGTACTGGTTGTATGAATTTGGGATCTATCGTCTCACAACTGTCCCAGACTCTGTTTGGAATAGGCTATTTCTTAGGTGAGCTTTTCTACTATGGGGGATAGTAATTGACACAGGATAGTGATTTTGCTGTCCTTTCCTCATCTTGTTGGCTGAGGAACCGTACACGTTATTCTAACATCAAAGTGCTCATGGGAATTCAGTAAGAAGGACGGACGTTGTTGCCTCCTCCAGTTGCATGTTCTGTTAAGATGAATTACCATATTCTAAATGTGATGTCTGTCGTTCTGAGCACCGTGGGTGGACGCCCTAATCATGTTACACACCCAATGCATATGGGTCCGGAACATTTTTCAAATGTCTGTTAAATGAAAATGCTGCAGGTCAAATGTCCTGCGCCACATTTTTCCCAAATGGGGGCGGCAGGTAGCCTAGTGGTTAGAGCGTTGGGCTTGTAACCGGAGGGTTGCAAGTTGGAATCCCCAAGCTGACAAGGAAAAAAATCTGTCGTTCTGCCCCTGAACAAGGCAGTTAACCCACTGTTCCCCGGGCGCCGAAGACTCAGAGGGGTTGGGTTAAATGCGGAAGAAACATTTCGGTTGAAGGCATTTGGTTGTACAACTGACTAATAATGGTGACTTTGAAATGGAAATCCCGCTGTAGAGTACCAGAAGCACACCAGCGAACTAATGAAACCCCGCTGTAGAGTACCAGAAGCACACCAGGGAACTAATGAACCCCCGCTGTAGAGTACCAGTCGCAGACCAGGGAACTAATGAAACCCCGCTGTAGAGTACCAGTCGCAGACCAGGGAACTAATGAAACCCCGCTGTAGAGTACCAGTCGCAGACCAGGGAACTAATGAAACCCCGCTGTAGAGTACCAGAAGCAGACCAGGGAACTAATGAAACCCCGCTGTAGAGTAGCAGACCAGGGAACTAATGAAACCCCGCTGCAGAGTACCAGTAGCAGACCAGGGAACTAATGAACCCCCGCTGTAGAGTACCAGAAGCAGACCAGGGAACTAATGAAACCCCGCTGTAGAGTACCAGTAGCAGACCAGGGAACTAATGAATCCCCGCTGTAGAGTACCAGAAGCAGACCAGGGAACTAATGAATCCCCGCTGTAGAGTACCAGAAGCAGACCAGGGAACTAATGAAACCCCGCTGTAGAGTACCAGAAGCAGACCAGGGAACTAATGAAACCCCGCTGCAGAGTACCAGAAGCAGACCAGGGAACTAATGAACCCCCGCTGTAGAGTACCAGAAGCAGACCAGGGAACTAATGAAACCCCGCTGCAGAGTACCAGAAGCAGACCAGGGAACTAATGAAACCCCGCTGCAGAGTACCAGAAGCAGACCAGGGAACTCTAACAAACATATCCTTTTAACATAACATTTACTATTATGAGTTCTTAAATAACCTAAGTTAATTATTTAATCTGGCAGCCATAGGCTGCATATGTAATAGGAAGCGTAGGATTGTTCAGTTATGTATAAATAGGTTAAATCATTATGATCAGTTTAGGTCTGGTCCAGTGATTATGATCAGTTTAGGTCTGGTCCAGTCATTATGATCAGTTTAGGTCTGTTTTAGGTGTGTTTTTTAAACAGACAGCCTTACCCAGAGGGTGTGTTTTTAAACAGACAGCCCACTGGTCTAGCTGCAGGCTACTCTTCACTCTATAGCCTTTCAACTGTTTATGTGTCGGCGTAAACCTGTTTTCCTGTGTGTCTCTGTCTGTGTGTCTCTGTCTGTGTGTCTTTGTCTCTGTGTGTGTGTGTGTGTGTGTGTGTGTGTGTGTGTGTGTCTCTGTGTGTAAGTAAGGAGTAAGGGACGGCTGTATCTGCAGAGAGACCCCATTGACTCACACTGATCTGACTAATAGGTGTATAAACCCCCTGCTGCGTTGATGCTGTGTGACTGCAGGCGGCGTGGGTATTAACCCCACGGTCTTGCCTTTTTCCCCAGCTCTCTGGTGATCATCAGTACTCTGGACGGTCGCATCTCAGCCCTAGACCCCTACAACCAGGGACGCAAGCAGTGGGACCTGGACATAGGGTCAGGATGTCTGGTCTCATCCAGCCTCAGCAAACCAGAGGTAACCTATGACATAACATATGACATAGCATATAACCTATGACATAACATATAACATATAGCTTATGACATAGCATATAACCTATGACATAACATATAACATATAGCTTATGACATAGCATATAACCTATGACATAACATATAACCTATGACATAGCATATAACCTATGACATAACATATAACATATAGCTTAAGACATAGCATATAACCTATGACATAACATATAGCTTATGACATAGCATATAACCTATGACATAACCTATAGCCTATGACATATAACCTATGACATAACATATAGCTTATGACATAGCTTATAACCTATGACATAACGTATAGCTTATGACATAGCATATAACCTATGACATAACCTATAGCCTATGACATATAACCTAAGACATTTTTTATTTTTCCTTTTATTTAACTAGGCAAGTCGGTTAACAACAAATTCTTATTTCCAATGACTGCAGGGAACCGTGGGTTAACTGCCTGTTCAGGGGCAGAACCACAGATTTTGACCTTGTCACCTTTCGGTTACTAGTCCAATACTCTAACCACTAGGCTACCTGCCGCCCCGACATAACATATGTCCTATAACATATAACCTATGACATAACCTATGACATAATCTAAAACCTATGACATAACCTATGACATAGGCTATAGGTTGTCATAGGCTATATGTTATGACAAAACCTATGACATAACCTATGACATATAACGTATAACCTATGGCATATAACCTAAACATATAGCTTATGACATAACATAACATATAGCCTGTGACATAACATATAGCCTGTGACATAACATATATCCTATGACATAACCTATGACAACCTATGACATGACATAACATATAGCTTAGGACATAACATATAGCCTATGACATATAGCCTATGACATATCACCTATAACCTATGACATATAACCTATGATATATAACCTATGACATAGCCTATGACATAACATATAGCCTATGGCATAACATATAGCCTATGACATAACCTATAACATATAGCTTATGGCATAACATATAGTCGATGACATAACATATAGCTTATGACGTAACATATAACCTATTACATAACATATCAACTGTGACATAACCAATGACATAACATATATCCTAATTACAAATGACTAAAATGTAAATGATATAACACCTATGACATAACATATAACCTATGACATAACCTGTTACCTTACACATAACCTATAACCTGTGACACAACCTGTCACACAACCTGTGACATAACATATCACCTGTGACATAACATTCCACCTGTGACATAACCTATGACATATAACATAACCTGTGACATAACATATAACCTGTAATATAACATATAACCTAAGACAACCTATAGCCTATGCCATAACATATACCCTATGACCTGTGACATGACCTGTGACATGACCTGTGGCATGACCTATGAACTATAACCTGTGACGACCTATAACCTGTGACATAACCTATGACCTGTGACATGACCTGTGGCATGACCTATAACCTGTGGCATGACCTATGACCTATAACCTGTGACAACCTATAACCTGTGACATGACCTGTGACCTGTGCCATGACCTGTGACATAACCTATAAGCTGTGGCATGACCTGTGCCATGACCTATGACCTGTGACATAACCTATGACATGACCTGTGACATGACCTATGACCTGTGACATGACCTATGACCTGTGACATGACCTGTGACATGACCTGTGACATGCAACCTGTGACATGACCTATAACCTGCAACATGACTTATGACCTGTGACATGACATATAACCTATACCCTGTGACATAACATATAACCTACACACTGTGACATAACATTTAACCTACACACTGTGACATAACATATAACCTACACACTGTGGCATAACATATAACCTACACACTGTGGCATAACATATAACCTACACACTGTGGCATAACATATAACCTACACACTGTGGCATAACATATAACCTACACACTGTGGCATAACATATAACCTACACACTGTGACATAACAGTTAACCTACACACTGTGGCATAACATATAACCTACACACTGTGGCATAACATATAACCTACACACTGTGACATAACATATAACCTACACACTGTGGCATAACATATAACCTACACACTGTGACATAACATATAACCTACACACTGTGGCATAACATATAACCTACACACTGTGACATAACATATAACCTACACACTGTGACATAACATATAACCTACACACTGTGACATAACATATAACCCTACACACTGTGACATAACATATAACCTACACACTGTGGCATAACATATAACCTACACACTGTGACATAACATATAACCTACACACTGTGGCATAACATATAACCTACACACTGTGGCATAACATATAACCTACACACTGTGACATAACATATAACCTACACACTGTGGCATAACATATAACCTACACACTGTGACATAACATATAACCTACACACTGTGACATAACATATAACCTACACACTGTGGCATAACATATAACCTACACACTGTGACATAACATATAACCTACACACTGTGGCATAACATATAACCTACACACTGTGACATAACATATAACCTACACACTGTGACATAACATATAACCTACACACTGTGGCATAACATATAACCTACACACTGTGACATAACATATAACCTACACACTGTGACATAACATATAACCTACACACTGTGGCATAACATATAACCTACACACTGTGACATAACATATAACCTACACACTGTGGCATAACATATAACCTACACACTGTGACATAACATATAACCTACACACTGTGACATAACATATAACCTACACACTGTGACATAACATATAACCTACACACTGTGACATAACATATAACCTACACACTGTGGCATAACATATAACCTACACACTGTGACATAACATATAACCTACACACTGTGACATAACATATAACCTACACACTGTGACATAAGATATAACCTACATTTAATCCATGTTGAATTCAGGTTGTAACACATGAAAAGAATAAGTCAAGGGGTATGAATACTTTCTGAAGGCTCTGTATATAATATAACCTATAACATGCAAACAGTGGGACCTACACAAAGACGTAGGGTCCGAATGTCTGGTCTCATCCAGCCAGGTGAGTCCGGGTGAAAGCTATGATCCCTTGTTGATGTCACTTGTTAAGTCCACTTTAGTCAGTGTTGATGAAGGGGAGGAGACGGGTTAAAGAAGGAGTTTTAAGCCTTGAGACAATCGCGACGTGCATCTGTGCCATTCACCCCCATGTTCAGCCATTCACCCCCATGTTCAGAATTTCACCCCCATGTTATCCTATCTGTTGTGGGGACTGTTGGGGATGTTAGGTTCCCACAAGGATAGAAGAACAGGCGCACACACACACACACACACACCCACACAGACACACACAAAAACAGGTTTACGCCGACACATAAACAGTTGAAAGGCTATAGAGTGAAGAGTAGCCTGCAGCTAGACCAGTGGGCTGTCTGTTTAAAAACACACCCTCTGGGTAAGGCTGTCTGTTAAAAACACACTCTCTGGCTGTCTGTTAAAAACACACCCTCTGGTTAAGGCTAAGGCTGTCTGTTAAAAACACACCCTCTGGGTAAGGCTAAGGCTGTCTGTTAAAAACACACCCTCTGGCTAAGGCTGTCTGTTTAAAACACACCCTCTGGGTAAGGCTAAGGCTGTCTGTTAAAAACACACCCTCTGGCTAAGGCTGTCTGTTAAAAACACACCCTCTGGGTAAGGCTAAGGCTGTCTGTTAAAAACACACCCTCTGGCTAAGGCTGTCTGTTTAAAACACACTCTCTGGCTGTCTGTTAAAAACACACCCTCTGGTTAAGGCTAAGGCTGTCTGTTAAAAACACACCCTCTGGGTAAGGCTAAGGCTGTCTGTTAAAAACACACCCTCTGGGTAAGGCTAAGGCTGTCTGTTAAAAACACACCCTCTGGGTAAGGCTAAGGCTGTCTGTTAAAAACACACCCTCTGGTTAAGGCTAAGGCTGTCTGTTAAAAACACACCCTCTGGTTAAGGCTAAGGCTGTCTGTTAAAAACACACCCTCTGGGTAAGGCTAAGGCTGTCTGTTAAAAACACACCCTCTGGGTAAGGCTGTCTGTTAAAAACACACCCTCTGGGTAAGGCTGTCTGTTTAAAAAAAGTAGTGGACTGTGTGACGAGGGGCCCCTGTGTGACGAGGGGCCCCTGTGTGACGAGGGGCCCCAGTGTGACGAGGGGCCCCAGTGTGATGCCCTAGGAATACCATTGTATCTCATATGTTCTACATTCTGAAGGCTAAATGTCCACAAGCTTTAAACTACCTGCAGAGGGAGAAGTGTTGTCGCGCACGTCGGTCTGGCTAATTTCTCAGGCAGTCGTTGTAAATAAGAACGTGTTCTTAACGGACCTGCCTGGTAAAATAAAGATACACAAAACAATATGGGTGAGGGATGTAGAGGATTTGTCAGCGTTGGTGTGTTGACACGAGAGCATCTCACACCCTCTCACCGGTTCAAATCCCCAGCTCCCTGGGGTCTGACTGCAGGGGATCCGTCGCTTTGACTGTCTCCGAGCCCCCAGCTGGCCCCTCCCCCAGCCCCAACGCTATGCAACAGCACGGTGTGATAGGCGGCCGGCACGGCGTCCCTCAGGCAGCAGTCTGCTTGGTGATTAGGGGGGGTTGCCCCTCGCACCATTGGTTGTTAGGGCCGTGCAGGGAGGAGCAGTCACCTATAGGAGCACACCGAATGTTGAGGAGAGAGAGAGAGAGAGAGACGGATCAACTAGAACAGCATTGTCTGTAGAAATGAGCTGTCATTTCGAAAGAGAGCGATGGAGGAAGAGAGGGATGTATAGGGAGGAAGAGGGATGGAGAGATGCCGGTGTGGAGTGAGTCATGTGGGGGGATAAGGAGGGAGGTGGTGAGTGAGATTAGGATGAGGTAATGCTTTAGCCCAGGGATGATGTCATCCCACAGCCCAGGGATGATGTCATCCCACAACAGAACCCCCCAAAACACACTTTATGCACCTTGTGGGGACCTAAAATGTATTTCCATTCTAAATCCTATTTTCTCTAACCCCTTAACCCTAACCTTAACTCCTAACCCTAATTCTAGCCTTAACTCCTAACCCTAATTCTAGCCTTAACTCCTAACCCTAATTCTAGCCTTAACTCCTAACCCTAATTCTAGCCTTAACTCCTAACCCTAATTCTAGCCTTAACTTCTAACCCTAATTCTAGCCTTAACTCCTAACCCTAATTCTAGCCTTAACTCCTAACCCTAATTCTAGCCTTAACTTCTAACCCTAATTCTAGCCTTAACCCGAACCCTAACCCTAATGTTAATTTAAGCCTAACCCTAAACCTAACCACAAATCCCTTACCCTAAGCCTAATTGTGACCCTAAAAATAGCCCCTAAGCTTAAAATAGACTTTGCCCTCATGGGGATGTGGGAAATGTCACCAACGAGGGACAATTTTCCTTGTTTGACTATCCTTGTGGGGAATTTGGGGGGATTTCAGGTACCCAGGAAGATGGTAACACTCACTCTCTCATATGGTTGAGTGTACTTGAGAGAGTGGATGTTTTTAAATCTGTAAATAAGAGCCTGATTAGATCCATATAGTTTCCCCTCTGTCTCCCCCCAGGTGCTTGAGTATGTTATTAACTGGTGTCCCTGTTTCTCCAAGTGTTGGAATGAATGCTGTGTTTTCTGTACCTGTCTCCGTCTCCAGGTGTTCGGTAATAAGATGTTCATCCCGTCGTTGGACGGCGCGCTGTTCCAGTGGAATAGAGACAGAGAGAGCATGGAAGCTGTTCCCTTCAGTGTCGAGTCTCTCCTGGAGTCGTCCTATCGCATCGGGGAAGACACGGTCCTGGTGGGGGGCAAGAGTCTCACGAGCTACGGTCTGGGAGCCTACAGCGGCAAGGTGAGAGGTCAGAGGTTAGGTCCTGGTGAAGGGGGGCAAGACCCTGACCACTTACGGTCTGGGAGCCTACAGTGGCAAGGTGAGAGGTCAGAGATTAGGTCCTGCTGGGGGGCAAGACCCTGACCACTTACGGTCTAGTTGTCTACAGTGGCAAGGTGAGAGGTCAGAGGTTAGGTCCTGCTGGGGGCAAGACCCTGACCACTTACGGTCTGGGAGCCTACAGCGGCAAGGTGAGAGGTCAGGTCCTGGAAGTTGGCAGATTGGCGTTACCATGACCACATCTTTCCATATGTGGCCAAACCGTTCGGCCGCTACAGACGTTTTGGTGAGACTGATTTTCTGTGTCTCCTGGTCTGACAAACACCGCTGTAGCTCGGCCACCTTCCACCGCAGGATGCTGGAGGCAGTGGGTTCAGACGCAGCCCATCCCAAATATTTCTACCTTGAACAAACGGATATTTGGATGGATTTTTTTTATTATGCTACTCAAATATTCAACTCCAGGTGTCCTATCCTTAAATCTGCTGAAAAAACCTTTCTGTTAAAACGTTTGAAAATTGCTTTGTCTGACTACTGTGTGCCGCCATCTTCAACAACGTGTCTTCAATGACATCACTTGAGTGGTTCGTCTGACAGGCGTCCCAAACTACACTGAACAAAAATATAGTGTTGGTCCCATGTTTCATGAGCTGAAATAAAAAGATCCCAGAAATGTTCCATACACAGAAACCTTATTTCTCCAGAAGTCTGTGCACAGATATGTTGACATCCCTGGTAGTGAGCTTTTTCTCCTTTGCCAAGATAATCCATCCACCTGACAGGCGTGGCATATCAAGAAGCTGATTAAACAGCATGATCATTACACAGATGCACCTTGTGCTGGGGACAATAAAAGGCCACTCTTTATAATGTGCTGTTTTTTTCACAACAACATGCCACAGATGTCTCAAGTTTTGAGGGAGTGTGCAATTGGAATGCTGACTGCAGCAATTGGAATGCTGACTGCAGGAATGTCCACCAGAGCTGTTGGCAGAGAATTTAATGTTCATTTCCCTACCATAAACCGCCTCCAACGTTGTCTTAGAGACATTGGCAGAATGTCCAACCACGCCACCCCAGGACCTCCACATCCGGCTTCTTCACCTGCGGGATCGTGTTGGGGGCTGTTGAGGAGTATTTCTGTCTGTAATAAAGCCCTTTTGTGGGGGAAAAAAATATTTCTGTTTGGCTGGGCCTGGCTCCCCAGTGGATGGGCCTGGCTTGCAAGTGGGTGGGCCCATGCCCTCCAAAGCCCACCCATGGCTGTGCCTCTACCCAATCATGTGAAATCCATAGATTAGGGCCTAATTTATTTATTTCAATTGACTGATTTCCTTATATGAACTGTAACTCAGTAAAGTTGTTGAAATTGTTGCATGTTGCGTTTCTATCGTTGTTCAGTGTACAATGCAAGCGTCTTTTTAAAGGCTGTATCCTGTTAGAGACTAGCCAGGTAACGTGGCATGAATGAGAAATTGACTCAGAAATGTAGCTGTGCAAGGTGGGCTATCACCGCCAGCTAGTCAAAAACCACGGCAAACTCTGCTATCATTGATGAATATTGTGCTAGCTAGTGACGTTAGCGGAACAGCTTGCTACCGTGCAGGATTTCACTATAGATTATGGGTTTCACTATAGATTATGGGTTTCACTATAGATTATGGGTTTCACTATAGACTATGGGTTTCACTATAGATTATGGGTTTCACTATAGATTATGGGTTTCACTATAGATTATGGGTTTCACTATAGATTATGGGTTTCACTATAGACTATGGGTTTCACTATAGATTATGGGTTTCACTATAGATTATGGGTTTCACTATAGATTATGGGTTTCACTATAGACTATGGGTTTCACTATAGACTATGGGTTTCACTATAGACTATGGGTTTCACTATAGACTATGGGTTTCACTATAGATTATGGGTTTCACTATAGATTTTCGGTTTCACTATAGACTATGGGTTTCACTATAGACTATGGGTTTCACTATAGATTATGGGTTTCACTATAGACTATGGGTTTCACTATAGACTATGGGTTTCACTATAGATTTTCGGTTTCACTATATATTTTCGGTTTCACTATAGATTATGGGTTTCACTATAGACTATGGGTTTCACTATAGACTATGGGTTTCACTATAGACTATGGGTTTCACTATAGACTATGGGTTTCACTATAGATTTTCGGTTTCACTATATATTTTCGGTTTCACTATATATTTTCGGTTTCACTATAGACTATGGGTTTCACTATAGACTATGGGTTTCACTATAGACTATGGGTTTCACTATAGATTTTCGGTTTCACTATATATTTTCGGTTTCACTATAGATTATGGGTTTCACTATAGACTATGGGTTTCACTATAGACTATGGGTTTCACTATAGACTATGGGTTTCACTATAGATTTTCGGTTTCACTATATATTTTCGGTTTCACTATAGATTATGGGTTTCACTATAGATTATGGGTTTCACTATAGATTTTCGGTTTCACTATAGACTATGGGTTTCACTATAGACTATGGGTTTCACTATAGACTATGGGTTTCACTATAGATTATGGGTTTCACTATAGACTATGGGTTTCACTATAGACTATGGGTTTCACTATAGATTATGGGTTTCACTATAGACTATGGGTTTCACTATAGACTATGGGTTTCACTATAGATTTTCGGTTTCACTATATATTTTCGGTTTCATTATAGATTATGGGTTTCACTATAGACTATGGGTTTCACTATAGACTATGGGTTTCACTATAGATTATGGGTTTCACTATAGACTATGGGTTTCACTATAGACTATGGGTTTCACTATAGACTATGGGTTTCACTATAGACTATGGGTTTCACTATAGACTATGGGTTTCACTATAGATTTTCGGTTTCACTATAGATTTTCGGTTTCACTATAGATTATGGGTTTCACTATAGACTATGGGTTTCACTATAGATTATGGGTTTCACTATAGATTTTCGGTTTCACTATATATTTTCGGTTTCACTATAGACTATGGGTTTCACTATAGACTATGGGTTTCACTATAGACTATGGGTTTCACTATAGATTATGGGTTTCACTATAGACTATGGGTTTCACTATAGATTATGGGTTTCACTATAGACTATGGGTTTCACTATAGACTATGGGTTTCACTATAGATTTTCGGTTTCACTATAGATTATGGGTTTCACTATAGACTATGGGTTTCACTATAGACTATGGGTTTCACTATAGACTATGGGTTTCACTATAGACTATGGGTTTCACTATAGATTTTCGGTTTCACTATAGATTTTCGGTTTCACTATAGATTATGGGTTTCACTATAGACTATGGGTTTCACTATAGACTATGGGTTTCACTATAGACTATGGGTTTCACTATAGACTATGGGTTTCACTATAGATTATGGGTTTCACTATAGACTATGGGTTTCACTATAGACTATGGGTTTCACTATAGATTATGGGTTTCACTATAGACTATGGGTTTCACTATAGACTATGGGTTTCACTATAGATTTTCGGTTTCACTATATATTTTCGGTTTCACTATAGATTATGGGTTTCACTATAGACTATGGGTTTCACTATAGACTATGGGTTTCACTATAGACTATAGGTTTCACTATAGACTATGGGTTTCACTATAGACTATGGGTTTCACTATAGACTATGGGTTTCACTATAGATTTTCGGTTTCACTATATATTTTCGGTTTCACTATAGATTATGGGTTTCACTATAGACTATGGGTTTCACTATAGACTATGGGTTTCACTATAGATTATGGGTTTCACTATAGACTATGGGTTTCACTATAGACTATGGGTTTCACTATAGACTATGGGTTTCACTATAGATTATGGGTTTCACTATAGACTATGGGTTTCACTATAGACTATGGGTTTCACTATAGACTATGGGTTTCACTATAGACTATGGGTTTCACTATAGACTATGGGTTTCACTATAGATTATGGGTTTCACTATAGACTATGGGTTTCACTATAGACTATGGGTTTCACTATAGATTATGGGTTTCACTATAGATTATGGGTTTCACTATAGACTATGGGTTTCACTATAGACTATGGGTTTCACTATAGATTTTCGGTTTCACTATATATTTTCGGTTTCACTATAGATTATGGGTTTCACTATAGACTATGGGTTTCACTATAGACTATGGGTTTCACTATAGACTATGGGTTTCACTATAGACTATGGGTTTCACTATAGACTATGGGTTTCACTATAGATTTTCGGTTTCACTATATATTTTCGGTTTCACTATATATTATGGGTTTCACTATAGACTATGGGTTTCACTATAGACTATGGGTTTCACTATATTTTTTCGGTTTCACTATAGACTATGGGTTTCACTATAGACTATGGGTTTCACTATAGACTATGGGTTTCACTATAGACTATGGGTTTCACTATAGACTATGGGTTTCACTATAGACTATGGGTTTCACTATAGACTATGGGTTTCACTATGTAGCATCATTTGGTACATCTCACAACTAACTGGGATTGATTTAATATGACAGCCCTGCATGTTTGTAGCTAACTCTTTCAGGACAGACACCTAGCTAGCTAGATCTTAATACTCCTTTTCCTAGCCAGCCGTTTCTAGGCCAGCTAGCTAGCTAGCCTCGGCACATCTGAAGTCCCTCGCTGCAAACCATATTGAATACCGTTCCACCATATTGAATACCGGCTACCTGCCCAACGCTCTAACCACCACTAGGCTACATGCCCAACGCTCTAACCACTAGGCTACCTGCCCAACGCTCTAACCACTAGGCTACCTGCCCAACCCTCTAACCACTAGGCTACCTGCCCAACGCTCTAACCACTAGGCTACCTGCCCAACGCTCTAACCACTAGGCTACCTGCCCAACGCTCTAACCACTAGGCTACCTGCCCAACCCTCTAACCACTAGGCTACCTGCCCAACGCTCTAACCACTAGGCTACCTGCCCAACGCTCTAACCACTAGGCTACCTGCCCAACGCTCTAACCACTAGGCTACCTGCCCTCTAACCACTAGGCTACCTGCCCAACCCTCTAACCACTAGGCTACCTGCCCAACGCTGTCACCACTAGGCTACCTGCCCAACGCTGTCACCACTAGGCTACCTGCCCAACCCTGTCACCACTAGGCTACCTGCCCAACGCTGTCACCACTAGGCTACCTGCCCAACGCTCTAACCACTAGGCTACCTGCCCAACCCTGTCACCACTAGGCTACCTGCCCAACGCTGTCACCACTAGGCTACCTGCCCAACGCTGTCACCACTAGGCTACCTGCCCAACACTCTAACCACTAGGCTACCTGCCCAACCCTCTAACCACTAGGCTACCTGCCCAACCCTCTAACCACTAGGCTACCTGCCCAACGCTGTCACCACTAGGCTACCTGCCCAACGCTGTCACCACTAGGCTACCTGCCCAACGCTCTAACCACTAGGCTACCTGCCCAACGCTCTAACCACTAGGCTACCTGCCCAACCCTCTAACCACTAGGCTACCTGCCCAACCCTCTAACCACTAGGCTACCTGCCCAACGCTCTAACCACTAGGCTACCTGCCCAACGCTCTAACCACTAGGCTACCTGCCCAACGCTCTAACCACTAGGCTACCTGCCCAACGCTCTAACCACTAGGCTACCTGCCCAACGCTCTAACCACTAGGCTACCTGCCCAACCCTCTAACCACCTAACAAGGATACCCAACAAGGAAACCCAATATTGACATGTAAAACGATGTTGTAGGTTGATTTGAGCATTTCACTTTAAACAGGAAATCTTTGTCCTTCTCTCTCCTTTTCTCACGTCCCCTCTGTGTGTCTCTCTCTCTCCTGTCCCCTCTGTGTGTGTCTCTCTCTCCTGTCCCCTCTGTGTGTGTCTCTCTCTCCTGTCCCCTCTGTGTGTGTCTCTCTCTCCTGTCCCCTCTGTGTGTGTCTCTCTCTCCTGTCCCCTCTGTGTGTGTCTCTCTCTCTCCTGTCCCCTCTGTGTGTCTCTCTCTCTCCTGTCCCCTCTGTGTGTGTCTCTCTCTCCTGTCCCCTCTGTGTGTGTCTCTCTCTCTCTCCTGTCCCCTCTGTGTGTCTCTCTCTCTCCTGTCCCCTCTGTGTGTGTCTCTCTCTCCTGTCCCCTCTGTGTGTGTCTCTCTCTCCTGTCCCCTCTGTGTGTGTCTCTCTCTCCTGTCCCCTCTGTGTGTGTCTCTCTCTCCTGTCCCCTCTGTGTGTGTCTCTCTCTCTCCTGTCCCTCTGTGTGTCTCTCTCTCTCCTGTCCCTCTGTGTGTGTCTCTCTCTCCTGTCCCCTCTGTGTGTGTCTCTCTCTCTCTCCTGTCCCCTCTGTGTGTCTCTCTCTCTCCTGTCCCCTCTGTGTGTGTCTCTCTCTCTCCTGTCCCCTCTGTGTGTCTCTCTCTCTCCTGTCCCCTCTGTGTGTGTCTCTCTCTCTCCTGTCCCCTCTGTGTGTCTCTCTCTCTCTCCTGTCCCCTCTGTGTGTGTCTCTCTCTCCTGTCCCCTCTGTGTGTGTCTCTCTCTCTCTCCTGTCCCCTCTCCTCTTGTCCTTCTCTCTCTTTCTCTGTCTCTCTTCCCCCCTTCCATCCCCCTGTTCCCTCTCCTCTGTGTCTTAGCTGAGGTATATCTGCTCAGCAGTTGGCTGTAGCCGCTGGGGGGAGGAGGAGACCGAGCCTGAGGATGTGTTGCTGCTGCAGAGAACCCAGAAGACCGTCAGGGCCGTCCGACCACGCTCCGGCTTGGAGAAGTGAGTCTATCACATATCCCATACACCTGACTATCCTACCGCTACCATCTTTATGACACAACCCCAATATGTCCTGTCCTATATTGACCTAATATCAGTAGTAGTAGTTAGTTACGTAGGTAGCGGTGTTCTAGCTAACGGTGTTCTGATGTTCTCTCTCTCTCTAGGTGGAACTGTAACATTCTGGTTCTCTCTCTCTCTAGGTGGAACTGTAACATTCTGGTTCTCTCTCTCTCTCTCTCTCTCTCTCTCTCTCTCTCTCTCTCTCTCTCTCTCTCTCTCTCTCTCTCTCTCTCTCTCTCTCTAGGTGGAACTGTAACATTCTGGTTCTCTCTCTCTCTAGGTGGAACTGTAACATTCTGGTTCTCTCTCTCTAGGTGGAACTGTAACATTCTGGTTCTCTCTCTCTCTCTCTCTCTCTCTCTCTCTCTCTCTCTCTCTCTCTCTCTCTCTCTCTCTCTCTAGGTGGAACTGTAACATTCTGGTTCTCTCTCTCTCTAGGTGGAACTGTAACATTCTGGTTCTCTCTCTCTCTAGGTGGAACTGTAACATTCTGGTTCTCTCTCTCTAGGTGGAACTGTAACATTCTGGTTCTCTCTCTCTAGGTGGAACTGTAACATTCTGGTTCTCTCTCTCTCTAGGTGGAACTGTAACATTCTGGTTCTCTCTCTCTAGGTGGAACTGTAACATTCTGGTTCTCTCTCTCTAGGTGGAACTGTAACATTCTGGTTCTCTCTCTCTCTAGGTGGAACTGTAACATTCTGGTTCTCTCTCTCTCTAGGTGGAACTGTAACATTCTGGTTCTCTCTCTCTCTAGGTGGAACTGTAACATTCTGGTTCTCTCTCTCTCTAGGTGGAACTGTAACATTCTGGTTCTCTCTCTAGGTGGAACTGTAACATTCTGGTTCTCTCTCTCTAGGTGGAACTGTAACATTCTGGTTCTCTCTCTCTAAGTGGAACTGTAACATTCTGGTTCTCTCTCTCTCTAGGTGGAACTGTAACATTCTGGTTCTCTCTAGGTGGAACTGTAACATTCTGGTTCTCTCTCTCTCTAGGTGGAACTGTAACATTCTGGTTCTCTCTAGGTGGAACTGTAACATTCTGGTTCTCTCTCTCTCTAGGTGGAACTGTAACATTCTGGTTCTCTCTCTCTAGGTGGAACTGTAACATTCTAGTTCTCTCGAGGTGGAACTGTAACATTCTGGTTCTCTCGAGGTGGAACTGTAACATTCTGGTTCTCTCTAGGTGGAACTGTAACATTCTGGTTCTCTCTCTCTCTAGGTGGAACTGTAACATTCTGGTTCTTTCTCTCTCTAGGTGGAACTGTAACATTCTGGTTCTCTCTCTCTCTAGGTGGAACTGTAACATTCTGGTTCTCTCTAGGTGGAACTTTAACATTCTGGTTCTCTCTAGGTGGAACTGTAACATTCTGGTTCTCTCTAGGTGGAACTGTAACATTCTGGTTCTTTCTCTCTCTAGGTGGAACTGTAACATTCTGGTTCTCTCTCTCTCTAGGTGGAACTGTAACATTCTGGTTCTCTCTCTCTAGGTGGAACTGTAACATTCTGGTTCTCTCTCTCTCTAGGTGGAACTGTAACATTCTGGTTCTCTCTCTCTCGAGGTGGAACTGTAACATTCTGGTTCTCTCTCTCTAGGTGGAACTGTAACATTCTGGTTCTCTCTCTCTCTAGGTGGAACTGTAACATTCTGGTTCTCTCTCTCTCTAGGTGGAACTGTAACATTCTGGTTCTCTCTCTCTCTAGGTGGAACTGTAACATTCTGGTTCTCTCTCTCTCTAGGTGGAACTGTAACATTCTGGTTCTCTCTCTCTCTAGGTGGAACTGTAACATTCTGGTTCTCTCTCTCTCTAGGTGGAACTGTAACATTCTGGTTCTCTCTAGGTGGAACTGTAACAGTCTGGTTCTCTCTCTCTCTAGGTGGAACTGTAACATTCTGGTTCTCTCTAGGTGGAACTGTAACATTCTGGTTCTCTCTCTCTCTAGGTGGAACTGTAACATTCTGGTTCTCTCTAGGTGGAACTGTAACATTCTGGTTCTCTCTCTAGGTGGAACTTCAGCGTGGGGAGCTTTGAGCTGAGGTTTGTTCCCGACAAACAGCTGACCAGCAACTTCCTGGAGGGAGAGATGGCGAGCGGCGAGGCCATGTGGAAGGAAGAGCAGAGGAGCAGTGGGCAGAAGGTCATCATGGAGGAGACCACAGACGACCACAGACCCACAGACATGCACACTGACACACCTGGGTCTGGGACACCCGACCTAGTCATCAAGGTGTCTGTTCCTGACTGGAAGGTGATGGCCTTCAGCACCCAGCCTGGAGGAAAGCTGGTCTGGGAACAGCAGGTAGTTATACATCTATAACACTCTATTAACAGTCCTGGAAGACAGCTGGTCTGGGAACAGCAGGTAGTTATACATCTATAACACTCTATTAACAGTCCTGGAAGACAGCTGGTCTGGGAACAGCAGGTAGTTATACATCTATAACACTCTATTAACAGTCCTGGAAGACAGCTGGTCTGGGAACAGCAGGTAGTTATACATCTATAACACTCTATTAACAGTCCTGGAAGACAGCTGGTCTGGGAACAGCAGGTAGTTATACATCTATAACACTCTATTAACAGTCCTGGAAGACAGCTGGTCTGGGAACAGCAGGTAGTTATACATCTATAACACTCTATTAACAGTCCTGGAAGACAGCTGGTCTGGGAACAGCAGGTAGTTATACATCTATAACACTCTATTAACAGTCCTGGAAGACAGCTGGTCTGGGAACAGCAGGTAGTTATACATCTATAACACTCTATTAACAGTCCTGGAAGACAGCTGGTCTGGGAACAGCAGGTAGTTATACATCTATAACACTCTATTAACAGTCCTGGAAGACAGCTGGTCTGGGAACAGCAGGTAGTTATACATCTATAACACTCTATTAACAGTCCTGGAAGACAGCTGGTCTGGGAACAGCAGGTAGTTATACATCTATAACACTCTATTAACAGTCCTGGAAGACAGCTGGTCTGGGAACAGCAGGTAGTTATACATCTATAACACTCTATTAACAGTCCTGGAAGACAGCTGGTCTGGGAACAGCAGGTAGTTATACATCTATAACACTCTATTAACAGTCCTGGAAAACAGCTGGTCTGGGAACAGCTTATATCGCCCACTCATCATTACGCTAAATGTTCTAAATGACTTCACCCTCCTCATCATCCAGTCCGTTGAAGTCCAATGCTCCATTATGAGTTTTCTATCTGGTTTCTGTCTCCCGGTCATCCATTGACCACTGCATATGGTATTATTTTATGTTGCTCAGTAGCCAGAGCAATGCTGCCGCGCGAGTGGCCAGGTGCTGGATGCATGCAAATGGAGCTGCGCCTCTTGAATTCTGAGAGTTATTTAACAATGGAAAGTGCCATAGAAACGGCAGAATCTTCTCTTTCAGATTCTATATAGAAATCACAATGTTTTACCTGCATGTGACTGAGGGAGGATTTGATAAAGTGATGCTCCCTTTCCCTGCATCTGTCAATTACAATATGCATTTATCTATTTATGTACAGTATGACAACTGATAATATTGTCACTCGTCAGATTATTGTCCATTTCATCTTGTCCGTAGGCTAACTCTTAAAATGTGTGTAATGAGTTTCCCGTATAGTTCAGGTTTAGTTTCAATGGGCAGGCTGACCGGCATCGTTTGTTTCCCGCTCGTCAACTTGGATAGAGTCAAGGATATGTTTTTTGCGTTATTCTGAAGGCATGTGATTGGTAGATACAACAGTCCTGTAGCAGCTTATTTTTACACAGTAAAAGGTTTTTGACCCGCAAGATGCTCGGTCAAATTATTACCGTGAACCCCCAACGCTTGAGAAATGGGCTTAACACAAATTCATCATTACACTGTTGTTGTTCTGAATGAAATTGACTTCTTCACCCTCATCATTCAGTTAGGCCTGCTTCACAGTACGTTACATTGTGAAGTAACCTTGCACAGTTATCGGCCATTGTTTTTGCGTCGCTGGATAGAGTCGAGGATCTGTTTATTATTATTCTAACGGCCTACTGCAACACACAGCATGTTGTGATTTTTCTACAATACATTTCATTATTAATAGAGCTCTAGTGAATTCAGGAAAGGAGAAGGACATGGCAGATCTTTTCAAACGGCAGTGGCTTTTGGCCTATGACCGGTTCCAGTGTTCGTTTTCCAACCTAGCCTGATCGCAGATTGATTCGTTCTGTCTTGAGAACTCCTATGGTCGTGGTCAAGACAGCACAGGCGGATCTGTGACCATCTCCAACCTCTCTGTTCAGTGTTCAGCCTGGCATTGACACACGTTTCCCCTGTAGTTCTGCACGCCCATCGCCTCTGCCTGGTTGGTTGGCGGGGGGAAGGTAACGCCCATCAGCCTGTTTGATGACACGCCGTACAGCAGTCGTCCTGACGCGGAGGAGCAGCAGCAGGAGGAGGACGAGGACATTATGGAGGCGGCACGTGGAGCTACGGAGTCCAGCGTATACCTGGGTATGTAAACCCTAACCTCTGACCCCTAAACCAGACTCTAACACCAAACACCGTAGGCCTACACAGTCACTGCGGGGAGGCACGTGGAGCTACGGAGTCCAGCGTATACCTGGGTAACCAAACACGATAGTCTGACGTCTGTTACCTATCACAGACGCTGTACTGTCAGTCACTATGGGGGAGCTATTTCATTTATCTGTACCTAGATCAGAATACAGTCTCAAGGTAGACATCTGGTTATCAGCTGCTGGCAGACTCATCCAACGGTTCTCAGGGGATTGACTTTCTCACACAGCTGGAGATGTTTTTAAATAATGAGGACGGTGTGTCTCAGTGTCAGTGCTAAGTCTCTCCCCCTGGTCCTGTGGTTGGTTGTTAGTGCTAAGCCTCTCCCCCTGGTCCTGTGGTTGGTTGTTAGTGCTAAGCCTCTCCCCCAGGTCCTGTGGTTGGTTGTCAGTATCAGTGCTAACCTTCTCCCTTCCCAGGTATGTATCAGGGCCAGCTGTACCTGCAGTCGTCCGTCAAGATCTCAGAAAAGTTCCCATCTAAAGCCCTGAACGGGCCCGGCCCGGAACCGGACGCCATCCCTACCATCAGATGGAAACCCCTCATACGTACGTACTTCTATGAGTGTATCATTATCATAACTTTAATGACTGAGATAACCACGCTCCATCCATGTTCCCTCTAATAGATAACCACGCTCCATCCATGTTCCCTCTAATAGATAACCACGCTCCATCCATGTTCCCTCTAATAGATAACCACGCTCCGTCCGTGTTCCCTCTAATAGATAACCACGCTCCATCCATGTTCCCTCTAATAGATAACCACGCTCCGTCCGTGTTCCCTCTAATAGATAACCACGCTCCGTCCATGTTCCCTCTAATAGATAACCACGCTCCGTCCGTGTTCCCTCTAATAGATAACCACGCTCCGTCCATGTTCCCTCTAATAGATAACCACGCTCCGTCCGTGTTCCCTCTAATAGATAACCACGCTCCGTCCGTGTTCCCTCTAATAGATAACCACGCTCCGTCCATGTTCCCTCTAATAGATAACCACGCTCCGCCCATGTTCCCTCTAATAGATAACCACGCTCCGCCCATGTTCCCTCTAATAGATAACCACGCTCCGTCCGTGTTCCTCTAATAGATAACCACGCTCCGTCCATGTTCCCTCTAATAGATAACCACGCTCCGCCCATGTTCCTCTAATAGATAACCACGCTCCGTCCATGTTCTCTAATAGATAACCACGCTCCGTCCATGTTCCCTCTAATAGATAACCACGCTCCGTCCATGTTCCCTCTAATAGATAACCACGCTCCGTCCATGTTCCCTCTAATAGATAACCACGCTCCGTCCGTGTTCCCTCTAATAGATAACCACGCTCCGTCCATGTTCCCTCTAATAGATAACCACGCTCCATCCGTGTTCCCTCTAATAGATAACCACGCTCCATCCATGTTCCCTCTAATAGATAACCACGTTATCTATCTGGAGTGATATCTGGCGTGCTCTCTGGAGTTACAGTATGTCCAGCGTGCTCTCTGGAGTTACAGTATGTCCAGCGTGCTCTCTGGAGTTACAGTATGTCCAGCGTGCTATCTGGAGTTACAGTATGTCCAGCGTGCTATCTGGAGTTACAGTATGTCCAGCGTGCTATCTGGAGTTACAGTATGTCCAGCGTGCTATCTGGAGTTACAGTATGTCCAGCGTGCTATCTGGAGTTACAGTATGTCCGGCGTGCTATCTGGAGTTACAGTATGTCCGGCGTGCTATCTGGAGTGAGTTTTTTTAATGCAGTATCTGTTTCATGCAGACTCTCCATCTCGGACACCTGTGTTGGTTGGTTCTGATGAGTTTGACAAGTGTCTGAACAACGACAAGTTCTCTCATGAAGAATACAGCAACGGAGCTCTGTCTGTCCTGCAGTACCCGTATGGTAAGAACCTACTGTTATAACATGTTATAACCTCCTATTATACTGTCTGTCCTGCAGTACCCGTATGGTAAGAACCTACTGTTATAACATGTTATAACCTCCTATTATACTGTCTGTCCTGCAGTACCCGTATGGTAAGAACCTACTGTTATAACATGTTATAACCTCCTATTATACTGTCTGTCCTGCAGTACCCGTATGGTAAGAACCTACTCTTATAACATGTTATAACCTCCTATTATACTGTCTGTTAGGCCGGCCTTTTTGTCATTATTTAACCAGTATAAAATCCTAACCACTTCTTGTTTTACCATGGCAATGCATTGTTGTTTTGTTGATTCATAACAAGTTATTGAGTTGTTGATTGATTGGTTCCTCTCTCTGTTCCCCAGACAACGGGTACTACTTCCCATACAGTAAGCGTTACCGTGGGCGACGCGGCGTGGCGGAGGTATCTCTGCTGAAGGATGGTGGTGCGGCGGTGGAGAGGAGGAGGAAGGATCCGGTCCTGTTACTGCCCTGGTGGAAGGAGATTCTAGGGACCATGGTGTTCTGTATTGCTGCCACCACCTATATAGTCAGGAAGTTCTTCCACCCCTCCGCCCCGGTGGAATACATACGGGTACGACCACATAGCCAACCACGTCAGCTTCACACGTCAGCCACATACGTTTTGTTCCTATTCTTGATTAGTGCACGCCGTAGCAAAATGCTTTGCAATGGACACGTTCAAGGAGTTCCAGTTTGGTTTTCTTCTGCTGTTTGATATCTAGTGAATACGAACCTGTACATGGGGAATGGTGCGGAATGGTGCGGAATGGTGCGGAATGGTGGGGTGGGGAATGGTGGGGAATGGTGGGGAATGGTGCGGAATGGTGGGGAATGGTGGGGAATGGTGGGGAATGGTGCGGAATGGTGGGGAATGGTGGGGAATGGTGCGGAATGGTGCGGAATGGTGGGGAATGGTGGGGAATGGTGCGGAATGGTGGGGAATGGTGGGGAATGGTGGGGAATGGTGTGGAATGGTGCGGAATGGTGTGGAATGGTGGGGAATGGTGGGGAATGGTGGGGAATGGTGCGGAATGGTGGGGAATGGTGCGGAATGGTGCGGAATGGTGGGGAATGGTGCGGAATGGTGGGGAATGGTGGGGTGGGGAATGGTGCGGAATGGTGGGGAATGGTGGGGAATGGTGGGGTGGGGAATGGTGGGGAATGGTGGGGAATGGTGCGGAATGGTGGGGAATGGTGGGGAATGGTGCGGAATGGTGGGGAATGGTGGGGAATGGTGCGGAATGGTGGGGAATGGTGCGGAATGGTGCGGAATGGTGGGGAATGGTGCGGAATGGTGGGGAATGGTGTGGAAGTGTATTGTGTTGTTTATTGTTGTTTCTGGATCAATGTTAATTAATAATCCCGTCTCTATCCTGATCTCCGTAGCAACGCAAGGAGTCGGAGACTCAGTGTCAGACCGACAGCAAGTATGACCTTGAGGTGGCCGAACCCAAAGAGACGGTTGTCATGGAGATCCGCTCCAGTGAATATGTATCCAGGTATCGTACGGTGTTAACATTAAAACAGACCTGATTCACTAAGGCTACGTCCCAAATGGAACCCTACTCATACTGTATAGTAGCTAATAGCCCCCCCAGTACTCATACTGTATAGTAGCTAATAGCCCCCCCAGTACTGATACTGTATAGTAGCTAATAGCCCCCCCAGTACTGATACTGTATAGTAGCTGATAGCCCCCCCAGTATTCATACTGTATAGTAGCTGATAGCCCCCCCAGTACTCATACTGTATAGTAGCTAATAGCCCCCCCAGTACTCATACTGTATAGTAGCTAATAGCCCCCCCAGTACTCATACTGTATAGTAGCTGATAGCCCCCCCAGTACTGATACTGTATAGTAGCTAATAGCCCCCCCAGTACTGATACTGTATAGTAGCTAATAGCCCCCAGTATTCATACTGTATAGTAGCTGATAGCCCCCAGTACTGATACTGTATAGTAGCTAATAGCCCCCAGTATTCATACTGTATAGTAGCTAATAGCCCCCAGTATTCATACTGTATAGTAGCTAATAGCCCCCAGTATTCATACTGTATAGTAGCTGATAGCCCCCAGTACTGATACTGTATAGTAGCTAATAGCCCCCAGTACTCATACTGTATAGTAGCTGATAGCCCCCAGTAGTCATACTGTATAGTAGCTAATAGCCCCCAGTACTCATACTGTATAGTAGCTGATAGCCCCCAGTACTCATACTGTATAGTAGCTGATAGCCCCCAGTACTCATACTGTATAGTAGCTGATAGCCCCCAGTATTCATACTGTATAGTAGCTTATAGCCCCCCCAGTAGTCATACTGTATAGTAGCTGATAGCCCCCAGTGGTCATACTGTATAGTAGCTGATAGCCCCCAGTATTCATACTGTATAGTAGCTGATAGCCCCCAGTATTCATACTGTATAGTAGCTGATAGCCCCCAGTGTTCATACTGTATAGTAGCTGATAGCCCCCCCAGTGTTCATACTGTATAGTAGCTGATAGCCCCCACAGTGTTCATACTGTATAGTAGCTGATAGCCCCCCAGTAGTCATACTGTATAGTAGCTGATAGCCCCCAGTATTCATACTGTATAGTAGCTGATAGCCCCCAGTATTCATACTGTATAGTAGCTGATAGCCCCCAGTGTTCATACTGTATAGTAGCTGATAGCCCCCAGTGTTCATACTGTATAGTAGCTGATAGCCCCCAGTGTTCATACTGTATAGTAGCTGATAGCCCCCAGTGTTCATACTGTATAGTAGCTGATAGCCCCCAGTAGTCATACTGTATAGTAGCTGATAGCCCCCAGTAGTCATACTGTATAGTAGCTGATAGCCCCCAGTATTCATACTGTATAGTAGCTGATAGCCCCCAGTATTCATACTGTATAGTAGCTGATAGCCCCCAGTGTTCATACTGTATAGTAGCTGATAGCCCCCAGTGTTCATACTGTATAGTAGCTGATAGCCCCCAGTGTTCATACTGTATAGTAGCTGATAGCCCCCAGTATTCATACTGTATAGTAGCTGATAGCCCCCAGTGTTCATACTGTATAGTAGCTAATAGCCCCCAGTATTCATACTGTATAGTAGCTGATAGCCCCCAGTACTCATACTGTATAGTAGCTGATAGCCCCCAGTACTCAGACTGTATAGTAGCTGATAGCCCCCAGTGTTCATACTGTATAGTAGCTGATAGCCCCCAGTGTTCATACTGTATAGTAGCTGATAGCCCCCAGTGTTCATACTGTATAGTAGCTAATAGCCCCCAGTACTCATACTGTATAGTAGCTGATAGCCCCCAGTAGTCATACTGTATAGTAGCTGATAGCCCCCAGTACTCATACTGTATAGTAGCTGATAGCCCCCAGTACTCATACTGTATAGTAGCTGATAGCCCCCAGTGTTCATACTGTATAGTAGCTGATAGCCCCCAGTGTTCATACTGTATAGTAGCTGATAGCCCCCAGTACTCATACTGTATAGTAGCTGATAGCCCCCAGTACTCATACTGTATAGTAGCTGATAGCCCCCAGTGTTCAATATGCATTTCACTGTAGTTGTGGCTTTAAAACCTGGAAATGGTTGTAGGGAAGGCCTGTGGCACATGGACAGCTGACCCCCCCAACCCCCACGTGTCTCAAGTGACACCAACAACATGGACCACTTTGTTAATACGTTTGTCAGCAAGAGCAAGGGTCAAATCTCCGTGTCCGTTTGACAGTAAAGTCATCCTGTTCTGTCTGTCTCTCAGGTACCTGACAGACTTTGAGCCTGTACAATGTCTGGGTAGAGGAGGGTTCGGTGTGGTGTTTGAGGCTCGGAACCAGGTGGACGACTGTAACTATGCCATCAAGAGGATCCGCCTGCCCAACAGGTAACGGATTCAGCATCGTTACAAGCTGTGTTTACTAAACCTACTAGCCTGTGCATTGACCAGCTCTTGCCCAACAGAGAACTGGCCAGGGAGAAGGTGATGAGAGAGGTGAAGGCTCTGGCCAAGCTGGAACACCCAGGGATCATCCGTTACTTCAACGCCTGGCAGGAGAGCCCTCCAGAGGGCTGGCAGGAGGGACAGGACCAGCGCTGGCTGGAGGAGAGGTAGGATCCATAATGATTTTGCACCAGGTAGGAACTATTACAGTGTAACACCAGGCAGGAGAGCCCTCCAGAGGGCTGGCAGGAGGGACAGGACCAGCGCTGGCTGGAGGAGAGGTAGGAACTATTACAGTGTAACACCAGGCAGGAGTGCCCCCCCTAAGGTCTGGCTGGGGGAACTTTTTTTAATTGAGTGAGCGTCACAGCTACAGTTGAAGTTGGAAGTTTACATACACTTAGGTTGGAGTCATTAAAACTTGTTTTTCAACCACTCCACACATTTCTTGTTAACAAACTATAGTTTTGGCAAGTCGGTTAGGACATCTACTTTGTGCATGACACAAGTAATATTCCCAACAATTGTTTACAGACAGATTATTTCACTTATAAATCACTGTATCACAATTCCAGTGGGTCAGAAGTTTACATACACTAAGTTGACTGTGCCTTTAAACAGCTTGGAAAATTCCAGAAAATGATGTCATGACTTTAGAAGCTTCTGATAGGCTAATTGACATCATTTGAGTCAATTGGAGGTGTACCTGTGGATGTATTTCAAGTGCCTCTTTGCTTGACGTCATGGGAAAATCAAAAGAAATCAGCCAAGACCTCAGAAAAAAAATGTAGACCTCCACAAGTCTGGTTCATCCTTGGGAGCATTTTCTAAATGCCTGAAGGTACCACGTTCATCTGTACAAACAATAGTACGCAAGTACAGTGGGGCAAAAAAGTATTTAGTCAGCCACCAAATGTGCAAGTTCTCCAACTTAAAAAGATGAGAGAGGCCTGTAATTTTCATCATAGGTACACTTCAACTATGACAGACGAAATGAGAAAAAGAAATCCAGAAAATCACATTTATTTATTTGCAAATTATGGTGGAAAATAAGTATTTGGTCAATAACAAAAGTTTATCTCAATACTTTGTTATATACCCTTTGTTGGCAATGACAGAGGTCAAACGTTTTCTGTAAGTCTTCACAAGGTTTTCACACACTGTTGCTGGTATTTTGGCCCATTCCTCCATGCAGATCTCCTCTAGAGCAGTGATGTTTTGGGGCTGTTGCTGGGCAACACGGACTTTCAACTCCCTCCAAAGATTTTCTATGGGGTTGAGATCTGGAGACTGGCTAGGCCACTCCAGGACCTTGAAATGCTTCTTCTGAAGCCACTCCTTCGTTGCCAGGCGGTGTGTTTGGGATCATTGTCATGCTGAAAGACCCAGCCACGTTTCATCTTCAATGCCCTTGCTGATGGAAGGAGGTTTTCACTCAAAATCTCATGATACATGGCCCCATTCATTCTTTCCTTTACACGGATCAGTCGTCCTGGTCCCTATGCAGAAGAACAGCCCCAAAGCATGATGTTTCCACCCCCATGCTTCACAGTAGGTATGGTGTTCTTTGGATGCAACTCAGCATTCTTTGTCCTCCAAACACGACGAGTTGAGTTTTTACCAAAAAGTTATATTTTGGTTTCATCTGACCATATGACGTTCTCCCAATCCTCAATCTGGATCATCCAAATGCTCTCTAGCAAACTTCAGACGGGCCTGAACATGTACTGGCTTAAGCAGGGGGACACGTCTGGCACTGCAGGATTTGAGTCCCTGGCGGCGTAGTGTGTTACTGATGGTAGGCTTTGTTACTTTGGTCCCAGCTCACTGCAGGTCATTCACTAGGTCCCCCCGTGTGGTTCTGGGATTTTTGCTCACCGTTCTTGTGATCATTTTGACCCCACGGGTGAGATCTTGCGTGGAGCCCCAGATCGAGGAAGATTATCAGTGGTCTTGTATGTCTTCCATTTCCTAATAATTGCTCCCACAGTTGATTTCTTCAAACCAAGCTGCTTACCTATTGCAGATTCAGTCTTCCCAACCTGGTGCAGGTCTACAATTATGTTTCTGGTGTCCTTTGACAGCTCTTTGGTCTTGGCCATAGTGGAGTTTGGAGTGTGACTGTTTGAGGTTGTGGACAGGTGTCTTTTATACTGATAACAAGTTCAAACAGGTGCCATTAATACAGGTAATGAGTGGAGGACAGAGGAGCCTCTTAAAGAAGAAGTTACAGGTCTGTGAGAGCCAGAAATCTTGCTTGTTTGTATGTGACCAAATACTTATTTTCCACCATAATTTGCAAATAAATTCATTAAAAATCCTACAATGTGATTTTCGGGATTTTTTTCCCTCATTTTGTCTGTCATAGTTGAAGTGTACCTATGATGAAAATTACAGGCCTCTCTCATCTTTTTAAGTGAGAGAACTTGCACAATTGGTGGCTGACTAAATACTTTTTTGCCCCACTGTATAAACACCATGGGACCACGCAGCCGTCATACCGCTCAGGAAGGAGACGCGTTCTGTCTCCTAGAGATGAACGTACTTTGGTGTGAAAAGTGCAAATCAATCCCAGAACAACAGCAAAGGACCTTGTGAAGATGCTGGAGGAAACAGGTACAAAAGTATCTATATCCACAGTAAAACGAGTCCTATATCGACATAACCTGAAAGGCCGCTCCGCAAGGAAGAAGCCACTGCTCCAAAACTGCCATAAAAAAGCCAGACTACGGTTTGCAACTGCACATGGGGACAAAGACCGTACTTTTTGGACAAATGTCCTCTGGTCTGACGAAACAAAAATAGAACTGTTTGGCCATAATGACCATCGTTATGTTTGGAGGAAAAGGGGAGGCTTGCAAGTCAAGAACACCATCCCAACCGTGAAGCACGGGGTGGCAGCATCATGTTGTGGGGGTGCTTTGCTGCAGGAGGGACTGGTGCACTTCACAAAACAGATGGCATCATGGGGAAGGAAGATTATGTGGATATATTGAAGCAACATCTCAAGGCATCAGTCAGGAAGTTAAAGCTTGGTCGCAAATGGGTCTTCCAAATGGACAATGACCCCATTTTAATCCCACTAGGATTAAATGTCAGAAATTGTGAAAAGTGGAGTTGAAATGTATTTGGCATTATGTAAACTACCGACTTCAACTGTACGTTTCTAGAACTGATTGATTCTTGTCTCCATCTTGTTTAATGATGGTTGAAGCCATTTCCATTCCTAAAATGTATGAAGTAGGAGGATTGGCGATCGTAATATTCCTCTATTCTCTCCTCTCTCTCAGCACTACCGACTGGCCACTGAGCTCCCCCGACCACATGGAGGTGCTGTCTGTCAAAGTGCCCATCTCTTCTGTCTCCAGCCCTGTGAGTTCTGTGTCTGGCCTGGGCGGGGCCTTCATGACTGACCACGACCAATCCATGCTCTCCAGCTCCGCAGGCGGGGCCATGGGATTTGGCTGTGGGGCTATGGATTTCAGAGTCGGGACTGACCTTCCCTTCCCCCTGCTGATTGGTCAGGACAGTATGATGTCAGAGCTGGATAGCCAACCAGACCCGGAGGCCTCGACTTCAGACACACCCCACTCTTTTGAGCTGTGCCCCCCCCGGGGCGACTGCACCTCTTCCTCCTTTGACATCGTGTTCGAGGACTCGGGCTGCGACCGTGACGCCGACCCTGACCCTGAGGTCATGACCCCCTCAGAAGCCTCCAGATTGGCCAGTCCCCCGCTCACTGAGAAGGCTAGCTCCTCCTCCTCCCTCACCAGAAGAGCCGACCCTTTCCCGTACCCGTCCCACCCTCCTCCCCCTCCATCCCTCCCTCCTCCTCTCCTCCACGCCCCACCTCCCTCTGCCTGGCCCCAAGCCCCTCCCGGACCCCGCCAACCCTGCGGCCACAGCCCTCTCCTAAGGTGTACCTGTACATTCAGATGCAGCTGTGTCGTAGAGACACCTTGAAGGATTGGATGTCTCAGAGATGTCTGCCTGAACACAGGGAACATTCTCAATGTCTGGGCATATTTCTGCAGATCTCGGAGGCCGTTCACTTCCTCCACAGTAAAGGCCTGATGCACAGAGACCTCAAGGTGAGGACATGGACACAGATACACGTAGGAATGAAGACGCATGCACACACAGATGGACACACACCCACACAAGCCCTACCTTCCCGACCAGTATCTAACAATTCTCTCTCCTCTCTCCCCCTCTTCTCCTCGCTCCTCCTTCTCTCTTCTCTCCTCTCTCCCTCTCCTCCTTCCTTCTCTCCCTCTCCTCCTTCTCCCTCTCCTCTCTCCTCTCACCTCCTCTCTCTCCTCCTTCTCTCTCTCCTCCTCTCTCCCCCTCCTCTCTCCCCCTCCTCTCCTCTCTCCCCCTCCTCTCGTCTCTCCTCCTCCTCTCTCTCCTATCTCTTCCTTCTCCCTCTCCTCTCTCTTCTCTCCTCTCTCCCTCTCCTCCTTCCTTCTCTCCCTCTCCTCCTTCCTTCTCTCCCTCTCCTCCTCCTTCTCCCTCCTCTCGTCTCTCCTCCTCCTCTCTCTCCTATCTCTTCCTTCTCCCTCTCCTCTCTCTTCTCTCCTCTCTCCCTCTCCTCCTTCCTTCTCTCCCTCTCCTCTTTCTCCCTCTCTCCCTCTCCTCCTTCTCCCTCTCCTCTCGTCTCTCCTCCTCCTCTCTCTCCTATCTCTTCCTTCTCCTCTCTCCTCTCACCTCCTCTCTCTCCTCCTTCTCTCTCTCCTCTCTCCCTCTCCTCTCTTCTCTCTCTCTCCTATCTCTTCCTTCTCCCTCTCCTCCTCTCTCTCCTCCTTCTCTCTCTCCTCCTCTCTCATCCTTCTCTCTCTCCTCTCTCCCCCTCCTCTCGTCTCTCCTCCTCCTCTCCTCCAGCCCTCCAATATCTTCTTCACAGTGGATGATGTGGTGAAGGTTGGAGACTTTGGTCTGGTGACAGCCATGGACCAGGAAGAGGACGAGGATGATTCAGGACCCCTAACTCCCATGCCCAGCTACGCTCGTCACACTGGACAAGTCGGCACCAAACTATACATGAGCCCAGAACAGGTAAGACCGAACATACACTACATGACCAAAGGTATGTGGACACCTGCTCATCAAACATCTCATTCCAAAATCATGGGCTTTAATATGGAGTTGGTCCCCCCCCTTGCTGCTATAACAGCCTCCACTCTTCTGGGAAGGCTTTCCACTAGATGTTGGAACATTGCTGAGGAGACTTGCTTCCATTCAGCCACAAGAGCATTATTGAGGTCAGGGACTGATGTTGGGCGATTAGGTTTGGCTCGTAGTCAGCGATCCAATTCATCCCAAAGGTGTTCGATGGGGTGGAGGTCAGGGCTCCATGCAGGCCAGTCAAGTTATTCCACACCGATCTCGACAAACCATTTCTGTATGGACCTCGCTTTGTGCACGGGGCATTGTCATGCTGAAACAGGAAAGGGCCTTCCCCAAACTGTTGCCACAAAGTTGGAAGCACAGAATCATCTAGAATGTCATTGTATGCTGTAGCGTTAAGATTTTACTTCACTGGAACTAAGGGGGCTAGCCCGAACCATGAAAAACAGCCCCAGACCATTATTCCTCCTCCACCAAACTTTACAGTTGTCAATATGCATTTGGGCAGGTAGCGTTCTCCTGGCATCCACCAAACCCAGATTTGTCGGACTGCCAGATGGTGAAGCGTGATTCATCACTCCAGAGAACGCGTTTCCACTGCTCCAGAGTCCAATGGCGGCGAGCTTTACACCACTCCAGCCGACGCTTGGCTTTGGCATGGTGATCTTAGGCTTGTGTGCGGCTGTTCGGCCATGGAAACCCATTTCATGAAGCTCCCGATGAACAGTTCTTGTGCTGACGTTGCTTCCAGAGGCAGTTTTTCGGGAGCAACAGGTGTGACTGAAATAGCCAAACTCACTAATATGAAGGGGTGTCCACATACTTTTGTATATATAGTGTATAGGTATATAGGTTATAATGATTCTTCATAACAGAAGGGGTTAAGAACAAGAATATACAGTGCATTCGGAAAGTATTCAGACCCCTTGACTTTTTCCACAATTTGTTACGTTACAGCCTTATTCTAAAATGGATTAAATTAAATAAAAATCCTCATCAATCTGCACACAATACCCCATAATGACATCACAATACCCCATAATGACATCACAATACCCCATAATGACAAAGCGATAACGTATGTATAATGTATATATTTTTTTTACATAAGTATTCAAACCCTTTGCTATAAGACTCTAAATTGAGGTCAGGTGCATCTTGTTTCCATTGATCATCCTTGAGATGTTTCTACAACTTCATTGGAGTCCACCTGTGGTAAATTCAATTGAGTTTATGATTTGACAAACTCAGAAAAAAAAGAAACGTCCTCTCACTGTCAACTGCGTTTATTTTCAGCAAACTTAACATGTGTAAATATTTGTATGAACATAACAAGATTCAACAACTGAGACATAAACTGAACAGGTTCCACAGACATGTGACTAACAGAAATTGAATAATGTGTCCTTGAACAAAGGGGGGGTCAAAATCAAAAGTAACAGTCAGTATCTGGTGTGGCCACCAGCTGCATTAAGTACTGCAGTGCATCTCCTCCTCATGGACTGCACCAGATTTGCCAGTTCTTGCTGTGAGATGTTACCCCACTCTTCCACCAAGGCACCTGCAAGTTCCCAGACATTTCTGGGGGGAATGGCCCTAGCCCTCACCCTTCGATCCAACAGGTCCCAGACGTGCTCAATGGGATTGAGATCCGGGCTCTTCGCTGGCCATGGCAGAACACTGACATTCCTGTCTTGCAGGAAATCCCACACAGAACGAGCAGTATGGCTGGTGGCATTGTCATGCTGGAGGGTCATGTCAGGATGAGCCTGCAGGAAGGGTACCACATGAGGGAGGAGGATGTCTCCCCTGTAATGCACGGCGTTGAGATTCCCTGCAATGACGACAAGCTCAGTCCGATGATGCTGTGACACACCGCCCCAGACCATGAGGGACCCTCCACCTCCAAATCGATCCCGCTCCAGAGTACAGGCCTCGGTGTAACGCTCATTCCTTCGACGATAAACATGAATCCGACCATCACCCCAAAACAAAACCGCGACTCGTCAGTGAAGTGGGGCGTCAGTGGGGCGGCAGGTAGCCTAGTGGTTAGAGGGTTGGGCAGGTAGCCTAGTGGTGACAGCGTTGGGCAGGTAGCCTAGTGGTTAGAGGGTTGGACTAGTAACCGGAGGGTTGCAAGTTCGAATCCCCGAGCTGACAAGGTAAAAATCTGTCGTTCTGCCCCTGATCAAGGCAGTTACCCCACTGTTCCCCGGTAGGCCGTCATTGAAAATAAGAATGTGTTCTTAACTGACTTGCCTGGTTAAATAAAGGTAAAATAAAAATAAAATCAGTCCTGTCTGGTCCAGCGACGGTGGGTTTGTGACCATAGATGACGTTGTTGCCGGTGATGTCTGGTGAGGACCTGCCTTACAACAGGCCTACAAGTCCTCAGTCCAACCTCTCTCAGCCTATTGCGGACAGTCTGAGCACTGATGGAGGGATTGTGTGTTCCTGGTGTAACTCGGGCAGTTGTTGTTGCCATCGCAGGTGTGATGTTCGGATGTTCCGGTCCTGTGCAGGTGTTGTTACACGTGGTCTGCCACTGCGAGGACGATCAGCTGTCTGTCCTGTCTCCCTGTAGCGCTGTCTTAGGTGTCTCACAGTACGGACATTGCAATTTATTGCCCTGGCCACATCTGCAGTCCTCATGCCTCCTTGCAGAATGCTTAAGGCACGTTCACACAGATGAGCAGGGACCCTGGGTATCTTTCTTTTGGTGTTTTTCAGAGTCAGTAGAAAGGCCTCTTTAGTGTCCTAAGTTTTCATAACTGTGACCTTAATTGCCTACCGTCTTAGTGTCTTAACGACCGCGTGGTGGTGGCAGCGTCATGCTGTGGGGATGTTTTTTAACTGCAGGGACTGAGAGACTAGTCAGGATCAGGGAAAGACGAATGAAGCAAAGGACAGAGAGATCCTTGTCGAAAACCTGTTCCAGAGCGCTCAGGACCTCAGACTGGGGCGAAGGTTCACCTTCCAACAGGACAACGACCCTAAGCACACAGCCAAGACAACACAGGAGTGGCTACGGGACAAGTACCAAATCAAATCAAATTGTATTAGTCACATGTGCCGAATACAACAGGTGTAGACCTTACAGTGAAATGCTGAATACAACAGGTGTAGACCTTACAGTGAAATGCTGAATACAACAGGTGTAGACCTCACAGTGAAATGCTGAATACAACAGGTGTAGACCTCACAGTGAAATGCTGAATACAACAGGTGTAGACCTTACAGTGAAATGCTGAATACAACAGGTGTAGACCTCACAGTGAAATGCTTTCTTACAATCCCTTAACCAACAATGCAGTTTTAAGAAAATACAAAAAAAATAAGTAAGAGATAAGAATAACATAATTAAAGAGCAGCAGTAAATAACAATAGCGGGGCTATATACAGGGGGTACCGGTACAGAGTCAATGTGGAGACTATATACAGGGGGTACCGGTACAGAGTCAATGTGGAGACTATATACAGGGGGTACCGGTACAGAGTCAATGTGGAGGCTATATACAGGGGGTACCGGTACAGAGTCAATGTGGAGGCTATATACAGGGGGTACTGCACAGAGTCAATGTGGAGGCTATATACAGGGGTACCGGTACAGAGTCAATGTGGAGGCTATATACAGGGGGTACCGGTACAGAGTCAATGTGGAGGCTATATACAGGGGGTACCGGTACAGAGTCAATGTGGAGGCTATATACAGGGGGTACGGTACAGAGTCAATGTGGAGGCTATATACAGGGGGTACTGCACAGAGTCAATGTGGAGGCTATATACAGGGGGTACTGCACAGAGTCAATGTGGAGGCTATATACAGGGGGTACCTGTACAGAGTCAATGTGGAGGCTATATACAGGGGGTACTGTACAGAGTCAATGTGGAGGCTATATACAGGGGGTACTGCACAGAGTCAATGTGGAGGCTATATACAGGGAGTACTGCACAGAGTCAATGTGGAGGCTATATACAGGGTACCGGTACAGAGTCAATGTGGAGGCTATATACAGGGGGTACGGTACAGAGTCAATGTGGAGGCTATATACAGGGGGTACTGTACAGAGTCAATGTGGAGGCTATATACAGGGGTACTGCACAGAGTCAATGTGGAGGCTATATACAGGGGGTACTGTACAGAGTCAATGTGGAGGCTATATACAGGGGGTACCGGTACAGAGTCAATGTGGAGGCTATATACAGGGGGTACTGCACAGAGTCAATGTGGAGGCTATATACAGGGGGTACTGTACAGAGTCAATGTGGAGGCTATATACAGGGGGTACTGCACAGAGTCAATGTGGAGGCTATATACAGGGGTAGTACAGAGTCAATGTGGAGGCTATATACAGGGGGTACCGGTACAGAGTCAATGTGGAGGCTATATACAGGGGTACTGCACAGAGTCAATGTGGAGGCTATATACAGGGGGTACTGTACAGAGTCAATGTGGAGGCTATATACAGGGGGTACCGGTACAGAGTCAATGTGGAGGCTATATACAGGGGGTACTGTACAGAGTCAATGTGGAGGCTATATACAGGGGTACCGGTACAGAGTCAATGTGGAGGCTATATACAGGGGGTACCGGTACAGAGTCAACGTGGAGACTATATACAGGGGTACCGGTACAGAGTCAACGTGGAGGCTATATACAGGGGGTACCGGTACAGAGTCAACGTGGAGGCTATATACAGGGGGTACCGGTACAGAGTCAACGTGGAGGCTATATACAGGGGGTACCGGTACAGAGTCAACGTGGAGGCTATATACAGGGGGTACAGAGTCAACGTGGAGGCTATATACAGGGGGTACCGGTACAGAGTCAACGTGGAGGTTATATACAGGGGGTACCGGTACAGAGTCAACGTGGAGACTATATACAGGGGTACCGGTACAGAGTCAACGTGGAGGCTATATACAGGGTACCGGTACAGAGTCAACGTGGAGGCTATATACAGGGGTACCGGTACAGAGTCAACGTGGAGGCTATATACAGGGGGTACCGGTACAGAGTCAACGTGGAGACTATATACAGAGGTACCGGTACAGAGTCAACGTGGAGGCTATATACAGGGGGTACCGGTACAGAGTCAACGTGGAGGCTATATACAGGGGTACCGGTACAGAGTCAACGTGGAGGCTATATACAGGGTGCCGGTACAGAGTCAACGTGGAGGCTATATACAGGGGTACTGCCGGTACAGAGTCAACGTGGAGGCTATATACAGGGGGTACCGGTACAGAGTCAACGTGGAGGCTATATACAGGGGGTACCGGTACAGAGTCAACGTGGAGGCTATATACAGGGGTACCGGTACAGAGTCAACGTGGAGGCTATATACAGGGGGTACCGGTACAGAGTCAGCGTGGAGGCTATATACAGGGGGTACCGGTACAGAGTCAACGTGGAGGCTATATACAGGGGGTACGGTACAGAGTCAACGTGGAGACTATATACAGGGGGTACCGGTACAGAGTCAACGTGGAGGCTATATACAGGGGGTACCGGTACAGAGTCAACGTGGAGGTTATATACAGGGGGTACCGGTACAGAGTCAACGTGGAGACTATATACAGGGTACCGGTGCACAGAGTCAACGTGGAGACTATATACAGGGGTACCGGTACAGAGTCAACGTGGAGGCTATATACAGGGAGTACCGGTACAGAGTCAACGTGGAGGCTATATACAGGGGTACCCGGTACAGAGTCAACGTGGAGGCTATATACAGGGGGTACCGGTACAGAGTCAACGTGGAGACTATATACAGGGGTACGGTACAGAGTCAACGTGGAGGCTATATACAGGGGTACCGGTACAGAGTCAACGTGGAGGCTATATACAGGGGTACCGGTACAGAGTCAACGTGGAGGCTATATACAGGGGGTACCGGTACAGAGTCAACGTGGAGGCTATATACAGGGGTACCGGTACAGAGTCAACGTGGAGGCTATATACAGGGGGTACGGTACAGAGTCAACGTGGAGGCTATATACAGGGGGTACCGGTACAGAGTCAACGTGGAGGCTATATACAGGGTACCGGTACAGAGTCAACGTGGAGGCTATATACAGGGGTACGGTACAGAGTCAACGTGGAGGCTATATACAGGGGTACCGGTACAGAGTCAACGTGGAGGCTATATACAGGGGGTACCGGTACAGAGTCAACGTGGAGGCTATATACAGGGGTACCGGTACAGAGTCAACGTGGAGGCTATATACAGGGGGTACCGGTACAGAGTCAATGTGGAGGCTATATACAGGGGGTACCGGTACAGAGTCAATGTGGAGGCTATATACAGGGGGTACCGGTACAGAGTCAATGTGGAGGCTATATACAGGGGGGTACCGGTACAGAGTCAATGTGCGGGGGCACCGGTGTCGAGGTAATATGTAGATGTAGGTAGAGTTATTAATGTGAATATGCATAGATAATAACAGAGAGTAGCAGGAGGGGGGGGCATGCAAATAGTCGGGATAGTTGTTTGATTAGATGTTCAGGAGTCTTATGGCTCGGGGGTAGACGCTGTTTAGAAGCCTCTTGGTCCTAGACTTGGCGCTCCGGTACCGCTTGCCGTGAGGTAGCAGTCTATGACTAGGGTGACTGGAGTCTTTGACAATTTTAGGGCCTTCCTCTGACACCGCCTGGTTTAGAGGTCCTGGATGGCAGGAAGCTTGGCCCCAGTGATGTTCTGGACTGTACGCACTACCCTCTGTAGTCCCATGCGATCGGAGGCCGAGCAGTTGCCATACCAGGCAGTGATGCAACCAGTCAGGATGCTCTCGATGGTGTAGCTGTAGAACCTTTTGAGGATCTGAGGACCCATGCCAAATCTTTTCAGTCTCCTGAGGGGGAATAGGTTTTGTCGTGCCCTCTTCACGACTGTCTTGGTGTGTTTGGACCATTCTAGTTTGTTGGTGATGTGGACACCAAGGAACTTGAAGCTCTCAACCTGCTCCACTACAGCCCTGTCGATGAGAATGGGGGCGTGCTCGGTCCTGCTTTTCCTGTAGTCCACAATCATCTCCTTTGTTTTGATCACATTGAGGAAGAGGTTGTTGTCCTGGCACCACACGGTCAGGTTTCTGACCTCCTCCCTATAGGCTGTCTCCTTGTTGTCGGTGATCAGGCCTACCACTGTTGTGTCATTGGAAAACTTAATGATAGTGTTGGAGTCATGCCTGGCCATGCAGTCATGAGTGAACAGGGAGTACAGGAGGGGACTGAGCACGCACCCCTGAGGGCTCCAGTGCTGAGGATCAGCGTGGTGGATGTGTTGTTCTCTACCCTCACCACCTGGTGGCGGCCCGTCAGGAAGTCCAGGATCCAGTTGCAGAGGGAGGTGTTTAGTCCCAGGGTTCTTAGCTTATTGATGAGCTTTGAGGGCACTATGGTGTTGAATGCTGATCTATAGTCAATGAACAGCATTCTCACATAGGTGTTCCTTTTGTCCAGGTGTGAAAGGGCAGTGTGGAGTACAATAGAGATTGCATCATCCGTGGATCTGTTGGGGCGGTATGCAAATTGTGGGTCTAGGGTTTCTGGGATAATGGTGTTGATGTGAGCCATGACCAGCCTTTCAAAGCACTTCATGGTTACAGACGTGAGTGCTACGGGTCAGTAGTCATTTAGGCAGGTTACCTTCGTGTTCTTGGGAACAGGCACTATGGTGGTCTGCTTGAAGCATGTTGGTATTACAGACTCAGTCAGGGACAGGTTGAAAATGTTAGCCAAAGCCCGGACTTGAACCCGATCGAACATCCCTGGAAAGACCTGAAAATAGCTGTGCAGTGACGCTCCCCATCCAACCTTACAGAGCTTTAGAGGATCTGCAGAGAATAATGGGAGAAACTCCCCAAATACAGGTGTGCCAAGCTTGTAGGGTCATACCCAAGAAGACTCAATGCTGTAATCGCTGCCAAAGGTGCTTGAACAAAGTATTGAGTAAAGGGTCTGAGTAATTAAGTAAATGTGATATTTCTGTTTTTTATTAATACATTTTCAAAAAAATCTAAAAACCTGTTTTGCTTTGTCATTATGGGGTATTGTGATGTCATTATGGGGTATTGTGATTAAATTGATGAGGAAAAAAACTATTATTTCCATTTTAGAATAAGGCTGTAACGTAACAAAATGTGGAAAAAGTCAAGGGGTCTGAATACTTTCCAAATGCACTGTATCGTGTACGTCTTTAATCACACTCCCAGGATTCCCTGGTTCTTCCTGTTTCATCTTGTCCTGGTTCGCCCTGTCCTGGTTCACCCTTTCTTGATTCAATCTGGTTCATCCTGGTTTACCCTGTCCTGTTTCATCCTGGTTTACCCTGTCCTGTTTCATCCTGGTTTACCCTGTCCTGGTTCATCCTGGTTTACCCTGTCCTGGTTCATCCTGCTTTACCCTGTCCTGGGTCGTCCTGGTTTACCCTGTCCTGGTTCATCCTGGTTTACCCTGTCCTGGTTTACCCTGTCCTGGTTCATCTTGGTTTACCCTGTCCTGGTTTACCCTGTCCTGGTTCATCCTGGTTCACCCTGTCCTGGTTCACCCTGTCCTGGTTCATCCTGCTTCACCCTGTCCTGGTTCATGTAATAGAACTTGTAGACTGGTAAATTGTCTTTCTGGTAACTCTCTCTGTTAGACTCGTAGAGTTGTCTAATAGAGATGTAACCAAGATGTCTGTGTCTTAACCTTTACTCTCACAAAGTGGATGTCTACCCTCTGTTACCCTGGACTGTGTAGTCTTCTAGATTAGAGATGTTTATCTATCGAACTATAACCATAACCTTGATCTCTCTCCTCTCCAGTTGTCTGGTGACTTGTACTCTCACAAAGTGGATATCTACTCTCTGGGTCTGATCCTGTTTGAACTGCTCTGTCCCTTCAGGACACAGATGGAGAGAGTCAGGGTGAGTACCATACAATGGTGAATAGTACTATATAAAAACACACCAGGGTGAATAGTACTATATAAAAACACACCAGGGTGAATAGTACTATATAAAAACTCACCAGGGTGAATAGTACTATATAAAAACTCACCAGGGTGAATAGTACTATATAAAAACATACCGGGGTAAATAGTACTATATAAAAACACACCAGGGTGAATAGTACTATATAAAAACTCACCGGGGTGAATAGTACTATATAAAAACTCACCGGGGTGAGTAGTACTATATAAAACGCACCGGGGTGAGTAGTACTTTATAAAACGCACCGGGGTGAGTAGTACTATATAAAAACTCACCAGGGTGTGTAGTACTACAGTATTGTCTATGGTATCATGTTTATCTCCTCCAGACTGACTGTAGTTATATATTGTCTATGGTGTCATGTTTATCTCCTCCAGACTGACTGTAGTTATATATTGTCTATGGTGTCATGTTTATCTCCTCCAGACTGACTGTAGTTATATATTGTCTATGGTGTCATGTTTATCTCCAGACTCTGACTGAAGTCCGAGGGCTGCGGTTTCCTGCTGTCTTCTCCAAGAACAACGTCCAGGAGGTAAGTAGTGTACACCTGCTGTCTGTCTGGCGCCTCCTACGGTCTCTGCTGCGTTTCTGCTTCTATCTCCTGGTCAAAATGGAGAATTAAATAACAAGTGAAAACCTTGATACAATAAGATCATAGATGGAATGAAATACAATCATGGCATGAAATGTACTACTCTTAAGAAATGAATAAGTATTTTATCTGATCAGTTGGGTATGTTTCTGATATTGATCGGATCGTGGTGTCATGTCCCCTGATGTGTCTCTCTTGCGTACTCTAGCTGGGGATGGTCCGTAGCATGTTGTCCCTTAACCCGGCGGAGCGTCCTGAGGCTGCTGACATCACGGAGGAGCCTCTGTTTCAGGAACTTGAAGTCCCGTGTCGCCTGGCGGTCCGACAACGATCCCGGACATACAGCGCCTCGTCAGCCGGATGGCCAGCACGCACCTCTGTTGCCTCTTCCTGAACACACACACACGCAACACACACACGCAACACACACACGCAACACACACATGCCAGTCACACCTGTTCCCCATTCCCAGTCTAATGCCAGACAGAACCTCCTCATCACACCTTCTCCCTCTTACACACCACCAAAGAGACCCTCTCTCTCACAACGTTCCCATCAGTAACCCTGCTACAGTAACCCTACTACAGTAACCCTACTACAGTAACCCTGCTACAGTAACCCTACTACAGTAACCCTACTACAGTAACCCTGCTACAGTAACCCTACTACAGTAACCCTACTACAGTAACCCTGCTACAGTAACCCTACTACAGTAACCCTACTACAGTAACCCTGCTACAGTAACCCTACTACAGTAACCCTGCTACAGTAACCCTGCTACAGTAACCCTGCTACAGTAACCCTACTACAGTAACCCTACTACAGTAACCCTGCTACAGTAACCCTACTACAGTAACCCTACTACAGTAACCCTACTACAGTAACCCTGCTACAGTAACCCTGCTACAGTAACCCTGCTACAGTAACCCTGCTACAGTAACCCTACTACAGTAACCCTGCTACAGTAACCCTGCTACAGTAACCCTACTACAGTAACCCTACTCTCACACAGTGTTTATTCATTCAATCTCTCCCTCGTGCTGAACCCTGTACCATATCAACCATATCTAGATGACACCCTGTTCTGACATGAACTGTCCTTAACAACTGGTAACTAGTACTGAACTAGTACTGAACTAGTACTGAGAGCTGGAGGCTGAGACAGACATGCCTGACTTGGGAGAAAACCCTTTTTCTGCTAGTTCTGTTGAAGATGATTAAATGTATTGCTTAGGCCTTAGGAGGTCTGTGAGGTGTTAACTGCCTTGGGGTCTGTGAGGTGTTAACTGCCTTGGGGTCTGTGAGGTGTTAACTGCCTTGGGGTCTGTGAATGAGAGGAGGGTGTTTGCGAATGCATCAGATATCTGACCTGCCTTGGACCAGGAGACCTGCTCTGACCTCCACTAGAATGAATTGATGAATGGTGCTGGGGTCATGTTTCTTATAGCATGGTTATGATGGGGATCACAGGGCTGTCCGGAGTGTAGAAAGGCAACTCTGTTTAAGTTGCTGGCCAGAGCAGGACAATGACTTTCCAAAATGTTCTCCCTGACAATTTTGTAAATAAGTAAACAGAAAAAAAGATTCTAATGATTGTATGTTGTGAAAAGGGAAGGTGTGGTCCCTCCTGTGTATATACTGACTGAGACTGTAATACGGTTCCATTGCTTTGTAAATGGCACCGACGGAATGAAGCATTACCATGTCCCATGATGGCAGAGAGATGAGAGCTGCACTTTACCGCTACCTGAATGTGATCTGGTCTCTGAAGCCCGGAGGACACTGTCATCGGCATTGTTCTTCCTATCTAAGAAATAGAATGGAGAGTCATTATATTTCTAAGATAGCTGTCACCTAGGGGCCAGATTCAATCCGATCACGTTCGGTCCACTCTGCACGTTTTAAAGGCAATATTCCCATGTTTGCGTAGACCACATTCACGGAAAACGCTGTTTTTAATTCCCCTTTATTTAACCAGGTCGGCCAGACGAGAACAAGTTCTCCATTTACATGTTCTCATCTCATGTTGGCTTGATTAGAAATTGCCTTTAAATGTCAATTGCTCTGTAACGCGTAACTTCCGCAGTCTGTATTTAATTTAGGCCCTAAACAAGTATGACCTGATTCTAAGTTGAGGGGGACCTCCCAATACGTGTTGAGCCTGACACCTTTCATTATGTAATAAACACCATGTTTTCTCCTCTGAACAGGAAAGTCTTTTGAAGTCCCTGTTACTCTTATCACTGATAATTGTAATGTACTATAATTATTGTTTTATCAATTGTACTTTTTCTAATGATTTTTGAAAAGCTTCTTTGATTACTGGAAAGTTTGTCTTTGACTGAAGAGGCGGATAAATTTACAACAGCAGAGATCTGGTTCTGTTGAGGAGACGACAGAGAGTCTGCTGAGGTAGACCTGGTTCTGTTGAGGAGACGACAGAGAGTCTGCTGAGGTAGACCTGGTTCTGTTGAGGAGACGACAGAGAGTCTGCTGAGGTAGACCTGGTTCTGTTGAGGAGAGGCGACAGAGAGTCTGCTGAGGTAGACCTGGTTCTGTTGAGGAGGCGACAGAGAGTCTGCTGAGGTAGACCTGGTTCTGTTGAGGAGAGGCGACAGAGAGTCTGCTGAGGTAGACCTGGTTCTGTTGAGGAGACGACAGAGAGTCTGCTGAGGTAAACCTGGTTCTGTTGAGGAGACGACAGAGAGTCTGCTGAGGTAGATCTGGTTCTGTTGAGGAGACGACAGAGAGTCTGCTGAGGTAGACCTGGTTCTGTTGAGGAGACGACAGAGAGTCTGCTGAGGTAGACCTGGTTCTGTTGAGGAGACGACAGAGAGTCTGCTGAGGTAGACCTGGTTCTGTTGAGGAGACGACAGAGAGTCTGCTGAGGTAGATCTGGTTCTGTTGTGCTGAGGTTTGGTCAAAATAAAATCACTTATTTTAGATTTTTTTTATAACCCAAACTGGGTTGAACCAAATGGAACCAATAAGGCTGAAACAACAGGGAGGGACCTAGCTGAACTCTGTTTTTTCCATTGCAAAACGTTTTGCTACGGTGTGCTCTAATGAATACACCCCTGGTTTAAATGTTCAGACTAGATCAAGTTCTTACTGTTTATAACCTTTTTTCCTTTGACCTACTGTATCCGAGTCCCAGCAAAGGCTGTTGTTTTATTTTGTATTCATGTTTTATGGACTATGTGAAGGAATTACAGTTCTCTGACTTTGCCTTCAAACTCTGAGAACGTCTGCAGCAAGTACCTAAATTGTATGTCTGTGTGTCATCAAGAGTATCCAAGAGCGTTAGATAATACCTGACATCTCTGCTTTTAGTTCTAGAGGTAGTGTTATATATGACAACTCTTAGTTGAATAAGATAGTTTATAAGATCGTTATCTAACGGATATTACATTCTGTCTGTCTCGTCCGCCCTCTTCTTCTCTCCTCCCTTCTTTCCCTGGATGTCTGGTTCAGTTCTGCACCTCTGACCTCTCCCTTGACCCCTAACCCATGTCCTCTAACCTTTTGACCTGTAGTTAAATCCTTCTGTCCATCTGATTTGGCGATGATGTAAATATGTTTATTTTGTTGTATTTATGTTTAATGCCGAAATCAATCAGTTTTGGGTTGGTGATACATATAAATATATGAGCAATGCACTTCGTCCCATGAAGTGCATTGAAATATGGTGACTTCTTCCAAGTCTTACATTTAATAAACACTTCTATTACATTTGTAAAGTTTAGTGTGCTTTGGTGTGTTTTTGTTCCCGTGTGTGTGTTGGTCACTGTTTCAAACACCCTGATCCGGCTTGCCAGGCATCGGTCTCACGCTGTGGGTACTTGCTACCCTCTCATAGGCGAAGACCAGATGTAACCTTCGAGGACATCTGCTGAGACCCTGGCCTCAGAACAGTGGACCTACCAGCTGTCATGAACAACGGAGAGCTATGGAATGATGTTGTCCAGCGCATTGTGGCGCCATAAATAAGCAAGTGGTCCAGTTCAGGTGTCATTAGGCTGATTTTGGTCCAGCCCAGATGGTCCAGCCCAGAACCTTTCGATGGTCCAGCCCAGAACCTTTCGATGGTCCAGCCCAGAACCTTTCGATGGTCCAGCCCAGAACCTTTCGATGGTCCAGCCCCGAACCTTTCGATGTGTGTTATTTCAGTCTGATATGAGTTTCCATAACATAATTTGCTATGCAGTATTTAAAATCCAATACTGTATACTTCACTAGGCAGTAGTGGGGTTGTCACTAAGTTAACACAACGACAGTCATAATTATGGCTAAACTCTGCCTATTTTTACAATTTCTCTTCTTCGAGTCTGATGTTAAACCTAACCCCACTGCTAGCCTTATGCCCATCCCTAACCTTCAATTTAAATTTGGACTTTACGGCTGTGTTATCTAGTGGAAAGACAGACTTTACGGCTGTGTTATCTAGTGGAAAGCCAGACTTTACGGCTGTGTTATCTAGTGGAAAGCCAGACTTTACGGCTGTGTTATCTAGTGGAAAGCCAGACTTTACGGCTGTGTTATCTAGTGAAAAGACAGACTTTAAGGCTGTGTTATCTAGTGGAAAGACAGACTTTAAGGCTGTGTTATCTAGTGGAAAGACAGACTTTACGGCTGTGTTATCTAGTGGAAAGACAGACTTTACGGCTGTGTTCTCTAGTGGAAAGACAGACTTTACGGCTGTGTTCTCTAGTGGAAAGACAGACTTTACGGCTGTGTTCTCTAGTGGAAAGACAGACTTTACGGCTGTGTTCTCTAGTGGAAAGACAGACTTTACGGCTGTGTTCTCTAGTGGAAAGACAGACTTTACGGCTGTGTTCTCTAGTGGAAAGACAGACTTTACGGCTGTGTTGTCTTTCCACTAGATAGACTTTACGGCTGTGTTATCTAGTGGAAAGACAGACTTTAGAAGAAGAAGAAGAAGAAGTTTTATTTATATAGCGCCTTTCCATAGCTCAAGGTCGCTTTACATTGCACATTACAATACATTCAGAACACACACACATACATACATACATAGCAGTTACATAGGATACACACTACCCAAAATGCATGTCAAACAGATATGTTTTCAACTGGATCTTGAATGCACTCACGGATGAGGTGTTAATGCTCCATAATTTAGGAGCATTAACACCAAATGACCTCCCACCTACAGTGGACAACCGGAAACGAGGGACGGTCAACAAACCAAGTTCAGCTGATCTAAGGGACCGAGCAGGGCGGTAAGGAAAGAGTAAGTCAGAGAGATATTGGGGAGCAAGACCATTTAATGCTTTAAAAGTCAGAAGCAATACCTTAAAGTGGATACGTGATGCCACATGTAGCCAGTGAAGGTCATGAAGCAGAGGAGTGATGTGAGCAGAGCGCCTAGTGGAGGTGAGAACTCTTGCTGCTGAGTTTTGAACATACTGTAATCTTGCAATAAGTTTTTTGGGAAGACCAAGAAGTAAGGCATTGCAATAGTCCAAGCGTGAAGTGATTAATGCATGAATTAGAGTTTCAGCATCAGCTAAAGTGAGAGAAGATCGGAGACGAGCAATATTACGAAGATGGAAAAAGAGTTTTTAACAAGAGAAGAAATGTGAGAGCCAAAAGATAGAGTTGAATCGAATAAGACACCAAGGTTACGAATCAATGACGAAGGCTTAACGTGGATTCCATCAACATCAAAGGACTGATCAATCCTTTTGGGTGAGGCAGCAGGACCAATCAATAATATCTCAGTTTTATTATCATTCAGTTTAAGGAAATTCAGGGACATCCATTTCTTGATGTCCCTGATACATTCAGTGAGTGAGTCAGGCAAAGATAACCTATCAGAGCTGGTGGTGAGGTAGATTTGAATATCATCAGCATAGCAATGGAACTGAAGTCCGTGCCTGTGTATGATATCACCGAGTGGATATATGTAGATGATGAATAATAGTGGGCCAAGAACCGAACCTTGAGGGACACCCTGTGTAAGTGAAGCAGTGGCAGATCTAAAGCCTTGTATAGTGATATAATACTTTCTGTCGCTAATGTAGGAGATGAGCCAAGAAAGAGCAGAGCCAGTGATACCAATGTCAGAAAGCCTAGAGATAAGTATTTCATGGCAGACTGTGTCAAAAGCAGCGCTTAAATCAAGAAGCATCAGGATGTTTATCAGCCCTGCATCCATGGACAAAAGAATGTCGTTAACCACCCGGAGAAGAGCAGTTTCAGTGCTATGAGCTGGGCGAAATCCAGACTGAAAAGGTTCAAAAAGACCGTTTATATCCAAATGTGATTGCAATTGCGAAGCAACAACCCTTTCAAGGACTTTGCTTAAGAATGGTAAGTTGGATATTGGTCTGTAATTTTCCATGTTTAGGTGGTCTAGGCCTGATTTTTTAAGAATGTAAGCGCCACCGCAGCCATTTTTAAATCTGCTGGAACCACGCCGGACGCCAAACTACAGTTAATCATATGTGTTATGAAGGGTGCAACCTCAGGGACACACAACTTAAGCAAAACAGTAGGTGTAGGATCAAGTTGGCAGGATGTGGAATTTGACTTCACAATTAGATCATTTATAGCAGTTGGAGTAGTTAGAGTGAAAGCAGAGAGAGAGTTTGTAGAACCTTGAGGGACAAGGTTATCTAGTGGCTGTGTTATCTAGTGGAAAGACTGACTTTAAGGCTGTGTTATCTAGTGGAAAGACAGACTTTACGGCTGTGTTATCTAGTGGAAAGACAGACTTTACGGCTGTGTTATCTAGTGGACAGACAGACTTTACGGCTGTGTTATCTAGTGGAAAGCCAGATTTTGCGGCTGTGTTATCTAGTGGAAAGCCAGATTTTGCGTCGGTGTTATCTAGTGGAAAGACAGACTTTACGGCTGTGTTATCTAGTGGAAAGACAGACTTTACGGCTGTGTTATCTAGTGGAAAGCCAGACTTTACGGCTGTGTTGTCTTTCCACTAGATAGACTTTACGGCTGTGTTATCTAGTGGAAAGAACTTTACGGCTGTGTTATCTAGTGGAAAGCCAGACTTTACGGCTGTGTTATCTAGTGGAAAGCCAGACTTTACGGCTGTGTTGTCTTTCCACTAGATAGACTTTACGGCTGTGTTATCTAGTGGAAAGACAGACTTTACGGCTGTGTTGTCTTTCCACTAGATAGACTTTACGGCTGTGTTATCTAGTGGAAAGACAGACTTTACAACTTTACGGCTGTGTTATCTAGTGGAAAGCCAGACTTTACGGCTGTGTTATCTAGTGGAAAGCCAGACTTTACGGCTGTGTTGTCTTTCCACTAGATAGACTTTACGGCTGTGTTATCTAGTGGAAAGCCAGACTTTACGGCTGTGTTATCTAGCGGAAAGAACTTTACGGCTGTGTTATCTAGTGGAAAGCCAGACTTTATCTAGTTATCTAGTGGAAAGCCAGACTTTGCGGCGGTGTTATCTAGTGGAAAGACAGACTTTACGGCTGTGTTATCTAGTGGAAAGACAGATTTTGCGGCTGTGTTATCTAGTGGAAAGCCAGATTTTGCGTCGGTGTGATCTAGTGGAAAGACAGACTTTACGGCTGTGTTATCTAGTGGAAAGACAGACTTTACGGCTGTGTTATCTAGTGGAAAGACAGACTTTACGGCTGTGTTATCTAGTGGAAAGCCAGACTTTACGGCTGTGTTATCTAGTGGAAAGAACATTACGGCTGTGTTATCTAGTGGAAAGCCAGACTTTGCGGCTGTGTTATCTAGTGGAAAGCCAGACTTTACGGCTGTGTTATCTAGTGAAAAGACAGACTTTAAGGCTGTGTTATCTAGTGGAAAGCCAGACTTTACGGCTGTGTTATCTAGTGGAAAGACAGACTTTACGGCTGTGTTATCTAGTGGAAAGCCAGATTTTGCGGCTGTGTTATCTAGTGGAAAGCCAGATTTTGCGGCGGTGTTATCTAGTGGAAAGACAGACTTTACGGCTGTGTTATCTAGTGGAAAGAACTTTACGGCTGTGTTATCTAGTGGAAAGCCAGACTTTACGGCTGTGTTATCTAGTGGAAAGAACTTTACGGCTGTGTTATCTAGTGGAAAGCCAGACTTTACGGCTGTGTTATCTAGTGGAAAGCCAGACTTTACGGCTGTGTTGTCTTTCCACTAGATAGACTTTACGGCTGTGTTATCTAGTGGAAAGCCAGACTTTACGGCTGTGTTATCTAGTGGAAAGCCAGACTTTACGGCTGTGTTATCTAGTGGAAAGAACTTTACGGCTGTGTTATCTAGTGGAAAGACAGACTTTACGGCTGTGTTATCTAGTGGAAAGAACTTTACGGCTGTGTTATCTAGTGGAAAGCCAGACTTTACGGCTGTGTTATCTAGTGGAAAGCCAGACTTTACGGCTGTGTTGTCTTTCCACTAGATAGACTTTACGGCTGTGTTATCTAGTGGAAAGCCAGACTTTACGGCTGTGTTATCTAGTGGAAAGCCAGACTTTACGGCTGTGTTATCTAGTGGAAAGAACTTTACGGCTGTGTTATCTAGTGGAAAGCCAGACTTTACGGCTGTGTTGTCTTTCCACTAGATAGACTTTACGGCTGTGTTATCTAGTGGAAAGCCAGACTTTACGGCTGTGTTATCTAGTGGAAAGCCAGACTTTACTGCTGTGTTATCTAGTGGAAAGCCAGACTTTACGGCTGTGTTATCTAGTGGAAAGCCAGACTTTACGGCTGTGTTATCTAGTGGAAAGACAGACTTTACGGCTGTGTTATCTAGTGGAAAGCCAGACTTTACGGCTGTGTTATCTAGTGGAAAGACAGACTTTACGGCGGTGTTATCTAGTGGAAAGACAGACTTTACGGCTGTGTTATCTAGTGGAAAGACAGACTTTACGGCTGTGTTATCTAGTGGAAAGCCAGACTTTACGGCTGTGTTATCTAGTGGAAAGCCAGACTTTACGGCTGTGTTATCTAGTGGAAAGCCAGACTTTACGGCTGTGTTATCTAGTGGAAAGACAGACTTTACGGCTGTGTTATCTAGTGGAAAGACAGACTTTACGGCTGTGTTATCTAGTGGAAAGACAGACTTTACGGCTGTGTTATCTAGTGGAAAGACAGACTTTACGGCTGTGTCATCTAGTGGAAAGACAGAAGTAGGCACTGCTGGAGGCCCCTGGACGGATGCGGCAGCTGCTGTGATTGGTCAAGATTTCACAAGGCAGTGGACCGTCGACGTGACGTCATCATTCAGGCCTTGGTGGAAGCGAACCAGCTGTAATGCCTCAGCATAAAGGTTGGCTAATGCTAATAAGCTACCGTTAGCACTCAGCAGCCTTAAGCTATTGGTGTCAGTCAGTTAATTCCCAGTATTATTTAGTGAATGGGCAAGCTAAGGATGTTGATATAAGTCATTAAGTGTTTATTTAGAGCGAGTGCATTTGATGAGTTTCGTTTCTGGAGCTGGCTTGGCTGGCCGGCTAACTGAGCCCGAAGAGATGAGTTTCTCTGACTGAAGCATGTCTTCTGACGGGGACAAAGTGCCCCCCGGTGGACTGAAGCTGAACTGTAATATACATATAAACCCTGGTTAAACTGGGCAATGTTGAGGTGGTAGAACTGACCCAATCTAAATGAATCATAGAGGTCCTATAATGACCTATTCCATTCTGCAAGTAAACATTCTTGGCTCATGTGTGTTATTGGCTATATAGACTATTTGGAAAAAAAACCAAACGGGCCATTATTAAATTGGTGAAATTTCATTGATTTTATTTGTTGTTACTCTTTTTATTCACTTAGCTACTGACTGAAATGATCAGTCTATAACTTTAATGGTAGGTTTATTTGAACAGTGAGAGACAGAATAACAACAAAATAATCCAGAAAAACGCATGTGAAAAATGTTATAAATTGATTTGCATTTTAATGAGGGAAATAAGTATTTGACCCCCTCTCAATCAGAAAGATTTCTGGCTCCCAGGTGTCTTTTATACAGGTAATGAGCTGAGATTAGGAGCACACTCTTAAAGGGAGTGCTCCTAATCTCAGCTTGTTACCTGTATAAAAGACACCTGTCCACAGAAGCAATCAATCAGATTCCAAACTCTCCACCATGGCCAAGACCAAAGAGCTCTCCAAGGATGTCAGGGACAAGATTGTAGACCTACACAAGGCTGGAATGGGCTACAAGACCATCGCCAAGCAGCTTGGTGATAAGTTAACAACAGTTGGTGCGATTATTTGCAAATGGAAGAAACACAAAAGAACTGTCAATCTCCCTCTGCCTGTGGCTCCATGCAAGATCTCACCTCATGGAGTTGCAATGATCATGAGAACGGTGAGGAATCAGCCCAGAACTACACGGGAGGATCTTGTCAATGATCTCAAGGCAGCTGGGACCATAGTCACCAAGAAAACAATTGGTAACACACTACGCCGTGAAGGACTGAAATCCTGCAGCGCCCGCAAGGTCCCCCTGCTCAAGAAAGCACATATACAGTGGGGGAAAAAAGTATTTAGTCAGCCACCAATTGTGCAAGTTCTCTCACTTAAAAGATGAGAGAGGCCTGTGATTTTCATCATAGGTACACTTCAACTATGACAGACAAAATGAGGAAAAAAATCCAGAAAATCACATTGTAGGATTTTTATGAATTTATTTGCAAATTATGGTGGAAAATAAGTATTTGGTCACATACAAACAAGCAAGATTTCTGGCTCTCACAGACCTGTAACTTCTTCTTTGAGAGGCTCCTCTGTCCTCCACTCATTACCTGTATTAATGGCACCTGTTTGAACTTGTTATCAGTATAAAAGACACCTGTCCACAACCTCAAACAGTCACATTCCAAACTCCACTATGGCCAAGACCAAAGAGCTGTCAAAGGACACCAGAAACCAAATTGTAGACCTGCACCAGGTTGGGAAGACTGAATCTGCAATAGGTAAGCAGCTTGGTTTGAAGAAATCAACTGTGGGAGCAATTATTAGGAAATGGAAGACATACAAGACCACTGATAATCTTCCTTGATCTGGGGCTCCACGCAAGATCTCACCCCGTGGGGTCAAAATGATCACAAGAACGGTGAGCAAAAATCCCAGAACCACACGGGGGAACCTAGTGAATGACCTGCAGAGAGCTGGGACCAAAGTAACAAAGCCTACCATCAGTAACACACTACGCCGCCAGGGACTCAAATCCTGCAGTGCCAGACGTGTCCCCCTGCTTAAGCCAGTACATGTTCAGGCCCGTCTAAAGTTTGCTAGAGAGCATTTGGATGATCCAGATGAGGATTGGGAGAATGTCAGATGAAACCAAAATAGAACTTTTTGGTAAAAACTCAACTCGTTGTGTTTGGAGGACAAAGAATGCTGAGTTGCATCCAAAGAACACCATACCTACTGTGAAGCATGGGGTGGAAACATCATGCTTTGGGGCTGTTTTTCTGCAAAGGGACCAGGACGACTGATCCGTGTAAAGGAAAGAATGAATGGGGCCATGTATCGTGAGATTTTGAGTGAAAACCTCCTTCCATCAGCAAGGGCATTGAAGATGAAACGTGGCTGGGTCTTTCAGCATGACAATGATCCCAAACACACCGCCCGGGCAATGAAGGAGTGGCTTCAGAAGAAGCATTTCAAGGTCCTGGAGTGGCCTAGCCAGTCTCCAGATCTCAACCCCATAGAAAATCTTTGAAAGTCCGTGTTGCCCAGCGACAGCCCCAAAACATCACTGCTCTAGAGGAGATCTGCATGGAGGAATGGGCCAAAATACCAGCAACAGTGTGTGAAAACCTTGTGAAGACTTACAGAAAACGTTTGACCTCTGTCATTGCCAACAAAGGGTATATAACAAAGTATTGAGATAAACTTTTGTTATTGACCAAATACTTATTTTCCACCATAATTTGCAAATAAATTCATAAAAAATCCTACAATGTGATTTTCCTCATTTTGTCTGTCATAGTTGAAGTGTACCTATGATGAAAATTACAGGCCTCTCTCATCTTTTTAAGTGAGAGAACTTGCACAATTGGTGGCTGACTAAATACTTTTTTTCCCCACTGTACATGCCCGTCTGAAGTTTGCCAATGAACATCTGAATGATTCAGAGGACAACTGGGTGAAAGTGTTGTGGTCAGATGAGACCAAAATGAAGCTCTTTGGCATCAACTCAACTCGCCGTGTTTGGAGGAGGAGGAATGCTGCCTATGACCCCAAGAACACCATCCCCATCGTCAAACATGGAGGTGGAAACATTATGCTTTGGGGGTGTTTTTCTGCTAAGGGGACAGGACAACTTCACCGCATCAAAGGGACGATGGACGGGGCCATGTACTGTCAAATCTTTGCTGAGAACCTCCTTCCCTCAGCCAGGGCATTGAAAATGGGTCGTGGATGGGTATTCCAGCATGACAATGACCCAAAACACACGGCCAAGGCAACAAAGGAGTGGCTCAAGAAGAAGCACATTAAGGTCCTGGAGTGGCCTAGCCAGTCTCCAGACTTTAATCCCATAGAAAATCTGTGGAGGGAGCTGAAGGTTTGAGTTGCCAAACGTCAGCCTCGAAACCTTAATGACTTGGAGAAGATCTGGACAAAATCCCTCCTGAGATGTGTGCTAACCTGGTGATCAACTACAAGAAACGTCTGACCTCTGTGATTGCCAACAAGGGGTTTGCCACCAAGTATTAAATCATGTTTTGCAGAGGGGTCAAATACTTATTTCCCTCAATAAAATGCAAATAAAATTTTTCACGTGTTTTTTTCTGGATTTTTTTGTTGCTATTCTGTCTCTCACTGTTTAAATAAACCTACCATTAAAATTATTGTAGTGGCTCTACAGCAGGTCTTTAGAAACAAACGCAGGAAGCCGGTTTACACACTCTTTATTTTAATAAGGCACATAAATCTACGAATGTAGATAAGAGCTGCTCACACACCGAGCCACAAACATGAAACAATCACGGACAACACTGATGGGGGGAACAGAGGATAAATAACACATGTAATTAGGGTAATGGTGACCGGGTGTGAATGATGACAAGACAAAACAGAAACTGATAAATGGATTGGTGGTGGCTAGAACTCCGGTGACGGAGAGGGTCCAACTTCAGCAGAATTCGTGACAGTACCCCCTTTACACGCGGCACCAGCAGCGCGCCGACACCGGTCTCGGGGACGACCCGGAGGACGAGGCGCAGGGCGCTCCGGGTGGAGGAGCAGTGAAGGATCCAGGATGTCCTCCACCCGCTCCCAGCTTCTCTCCTCCGGACCGTACCCCTCACACTCCACGAGGTACTGAAGGCCCCCTGCCCGACGCCTTGAGTCCATTATCGCTCGGACTGCATACGCCGGGGCCCCCTCGATGTCCAGCGGGGGCGGAGGGACCTCCAGAACCTCAGGTCCCTGGAGTGGACCAGCCACCACCGGCCTGAGGAGAGACACATGGAACGAGGAACGGAACGGTAATCTGGGGGAAGCTGTAACCTATAAGAAACCTCGTTCAGTCTCCTCAGGACCCCACAAACCGCGGCCCCAGCTTTCGACAGGGCAGGCGGAGGGGCAGGTTTCGGGTCGAGAGCCAGACCCGGTCCCCTGGTGCGAACACCGGAGCCTCACTGCGGTGGCGGTCGGCGCTCTCCTTCTGCCGCCTCACGGCTCATTGCAGGTGCACGTGGGCGGCTTCCCAGATCTCCTCAGGAGCGCTAAACCATTCGTCCGCAGGAGCCTCGGTCTGGCTCTGATGCCACGGTGCCAGAACCGGCTGGTAACCTAACACACATTGGAATGGGGACAGGTTAGTAGAGGAGTGACACAGTGTGTTCTGGGCCATCTCTGCCCAGGGAATGAACACCGCCCACTCTCCCGGCCGGTCCTGGCAATAGGACCTCAGAAACCTACCCACATCTTGGTTTACTCGTTCCACCTGCCCGTTGCTCTCAGGGTGAAACCCTGAGGTAAGGCTGACCGAGACCCCCAGATGCTCCATGAAAGCTTTCCACACCCTAGACGTGAACTGGGGACCCAGATCAGACACTATGTCCGTGGGTGAACAGAGCCTCCGCGCTCTGTAGAGCCGTAGGGAGACCGGGCAAAGGAAGGAGGCGACAGGACTTTGAAAACCGATTCACAACAACCAGGGTCGTCGTCTTCCCTTGTGACGGTGGAAGATCCGTCACGAAATCCACCGACAGGTGGGACCACGGCCTCTGTGGAACGGGTAGAGGTAGTAATTTACCTCTGGGCAGGTGCCGAGCAGAAGGAAACGTAAACCCTCACGTCCTTAACTAACGTAGAACACCAGTATTTTTCACTAAGACAGCGCACTGTCCGGCCGATGCCCAGATGACCAGAGGAGAGTGATGTGTGTGCCCAAACGATCAATCGGTCACGGACATCGAACAGAACGTACACACGCCCAACGGGACACTGAGGGGGAGTGGGTTCTGTACGTTCCGCCCGCTCTATATCTGCGTCCAGCTCCCATACCACCGGTGCCACCAGGCAAGAGGCAGGAAGTATGGGAGTGGGATCGATGGACTGCTCCTCTGTGTCATACAACCGGGACAGTGCGTCTGCCTTTTATGTTCTGGGAACCTGGTCTGAAAGAGAGCGTAAAATCAAAACGCGTGAAAAACATGGCCCACCTTGCCTGACGAGGGTTCTGTCTCCTCGCCGCCCGGATGTACTCCAGATTGCGGTGGTCCGTCCAGATAAGAAAAGGGTGTTTAGCCCCCTCAAGCCAATGCCTCCACGCCTTCAGGGCCCTCACGACAGCCAACAACGCCCTGTCCCCCACGTCATAGTTTCGCTCCGACCGGGCTGAGCTTCTTAGGAAAAAAAAGCACAGGGACGGAGTTTTGGTGGCGTACTCGAGCGCTGCGACAGCACAGCTCCTATCCCAGCCTCGGACGCGTCCACCTCAACTATGAATGCCAGAGAGGGATCCGGATGAGCCAGCACGGGGGCCGAGGTAAACAGATCCTTCAGGTGACCAAAAGCCCTGTCCACCTCAGCTGACCAACGCAGTCTCACCGGGCACCCCTTCAGCAGTGAGGTAATGGGAGCCGCTACCTGCCCGAAGCCCCGGATAAACCTCTGGTAGTAGTTGGAAAACCCTAAAAACCGCTGCACCTCCTTAACCGTGGTTGGACTCGGCCAATTACGCACGGCTGAAATGCGGTCGCTCTCCATCTCCACCCCGGACATGGAAATGTGATATCCTAGGAACGAGACGGACGATTGGATGAACAGACACTTCTCAGCCTTGACGTACAGGTCATGCTCCAACAGTCTACCCAGCACCCTGCGCACCAGAGACACATGCTCGGCGCGTGTAGCGGAGTATATCAATATGTCATCGATATACGCCACTACACCAAAGCAGGTCCCTGAAAATCTCGTCTACAAAGGATTGGAAGGCTGATGGAGCATTCTTCAACCCGTACGGCATGACGAGGTACTCATAGTGTCCTGAGGTGGTGCTAAATGCTGTCTTCCACTCATCCCCCTCCCGGATACGCACCAGATTGTAAGCGCTCCTGAGATCCAGTTTCGTGAAAAAGCACACCCCGTGCATTGACTCGATCGCACTGGCTATGAGAGGCAGCGGGTAGCTGTACCTCACAGTAAACTGATTGATACTTCTATAGTCAATACACGGGCGCAGACCCCCATCCTTCTTCTTCACGAAAAAGAAACTCGAGGAGGCAGGTGAAGTGGAGGGCCGAATGTATCCCTGTCCCAGAGATTCGGCCACATATGTCTCCATAGCTGCCGTCTCCTCCTGTGACAGAGGATACACATGACTCCTGGGAATTGCAGCGTCTACCAGGAGATTTATCGCACAATCCCCTCGTCGATGAGGTGGTAATAGAGCCGCCCTCTTCTTGCTGAAGGCGAGAGCCAAATCAGCATATTCAGAGGGAATGCGCACGGTGGAGACCTGGTCTGGACTTTCCACCGTTGTGGCACCGATGGAAACACCTGCCCGAACACCCTCGTGACCACCCCTTGAGGGGGTCCAGATTGTCTAGCCCAGCTGATCTGTAGGGATCCAGATGTTGCAGCTCTTTCAGAACTTCAGCTGTCTGGATTTGGGTGAAAGGGAAGCAGGGGGGCCTTGGGCAAGTTTCTGCGGGGGGTGCAGAGCTGTTGGCCGGGGTAGGGGTAGCCAGGTGGAAAGCATGGCCAGCCGTAGAAAAATGCTTATTGAAATTGTTGATTATCGTGGATTTATCGGTGGTGACAGTGTTTCCTATCCTCAGTGCAGTGGGCAGCTGGGAGGAGGTGCTCTTATTCTCCATGGACTTTACAGTGTCCCAAAACTTTTTGGAATTAGTGCTACAGGATGCACATTTCTGTTTGAAAAATGGGATTGTTTTGGTCATAACGTCAGTCTCGTCCAAAACAGAGTTTTGTAATGGTGCGTTCAAGACAACTGGGAAAAACGTATTTGAACGGTCATCCAACTCTGAATTCCCAGTTGGAAATTCTGGCCTCTTTCTAGAACTCCGACTTCTCCGACCTGAAGATCATTGACATCACTTCAACATAAAACATCGTGGCCCCTTCACTTATGGTAAGATTATTCCCACCTGGACAAAAGGAACACCTATGTGAGAATGCTGTTCATTGACTACAGCTCAGCGTTCAACACCATAGTCAAAGCTCATCACTAAGCTAAGGATCCTGGGACTAAACACCTCCCTCTGCAACTGGATCCTGGACTTCCTGATGGGCCACCCCCAGGTGGTGAGGGTAGGTAGCAACACATCTGCCACGTTTATCCTCAACACAGGAGCCCCCCAGCGGTGCATGCTCAGTCCCCTCCTGTACTTCCTGTTCACTCACGACTGCATGGTCAGGCATGACTCCAACACCATCTTTAAGTTTGCAGACGACACAACAGTGTTAGGCCTGATCACTGACAACGACGAGACAGCCTATAGGGAGGAGGTCAGAGACCTGGCCGGTTGGTGCCAGAATAACAACCTATCCCTCAATGTAACCAAGACTAAGGAGATGATTGTGGACTACAGGAAAAAGTTCCTTGGTGTCCACATAAACAACAATCTAGAATGGTCCAAACACACCAAGACAGTCGTGAAGAGGGCACGACAAAGCCCATTACCCCTCAGGAAACTAAAAAGATTTGGCATGGGTCCTGAGATCCTCAAAAGGTTCTACAGCTGCAACATCGAGAGCATCCTGACTGGTTGTATCACTGCCTGGTACGGAAATTGCTTGGCCTCCGACCGCAAGGCACTACAGAGGGCAGTCCCTGACCAGTACATCACTGAGGCTAAGCTGCCTGCCATCCAGGACCTCTACACCAGGCAGTGTCAGAGGAAGGCCCTAAAAATTGACAAGACCCCAGCCACCCCAGTCATAGACGGTTCTCTCTACTACCGCATGTACCAAGTGCCAAGGACAAAAAGGCTTCTCAACAGTTTTTACCTCCAAGCCATAAGACTTCCTGCTAACCAACCAAGAGAGACAGTCCAGGCTTCCTGCTAACCAACCAAGAGAGACAGTCCAGGCTTCCTGCTAACCAACCAAGAGAGACAGTCCAGGCTTCCTGCTAACCAGCCAAGAGAGACAGTCCAGGCTTCCACTAGCACAGCCTCCCTGCTAACCAGCCAAGAGAGACAGTCCAGGCTTCCTGCTAACCAACCAAGAGAGACAGTCCAGGCTTCCACTAGCACAGCCTCCCTGCTAACCAACCAAGAGAGACCGTCCAGCCTCCTTGCTAACCAGCCAAGAGAGACAGTCCAGCCTTCCACTAGCACAGCCTCCCTGCTAACCAACGATGTGTTCAGTCGAGATAAAATCATTTTTCTTGCAACATTCACTATATCTCAGTGCAAGAGGCGTCACTGCAGTCCCTGGTTCAAATCCAGGGTGCATCACATCTGGCCGTGATTGGGAGTCCCATAGAGCAGCGCACAATTGGCCCAGCATCGTCCAGGTTTGGCCGGGGTAGGCCGTCAATGTAAATAGGAATTTGTTCTTAACTGACTTGCCTAGTTAAATAAAGGTTAAACAAAAAAATCATAAAAACAATTCTTATTGATTTATTGCGGAATAATTTAGAAGCAGGTGGCTGAGGTTTGCCAAAAAGCCTTGCAGAAAGGAATGCCAGGGTGAAGACAGTCAAGGGTGGAAAATAAATTACTTTGGTTGGACGTGGCTGCCAAGCTGTCCACCCAATTCAGAGACCTTTGACCCAGATAACATAGCCAGGAAATGGTCCACCCTTGAGGAAGCTTATAAAAAGATAAGACAATAACAGTACAACAGGGAGAATCTGTTTTCAGTAATTTAATGAAATGGAACCATGGAATAGATTATCCAGTTATCAGCACAGCAGAAGACAACAGGAGATGCTCAGCTAGATGAGATCCTCACAGCAGTCTTTTCACAACATCATGTGATTTTTTTATTTATTTTTATTTAACTAGGCAAGTCAGTTAAGAACAAATTCTTATTCACAATGACAGCCTACCAGGAAACAGTGGGCTAACTGTCTTGTTCAGGGGCAGAACAACAAGATCTTTACCTTGTCAGCTCGGGTATTCCATCCAGCAACCTTTCAGTTACTGATACCAGGTGATATTTTGATATAATTTAGGTTTCGAAGCTATACGGTGTTTGTTTACATTGAGTGCTTGACATGGGCAGTAGCTCGCCGGAGCTGAGTACCGGAGCTGAGTACCTCCGATGTTCTACTGCTTGAGCTCCTGTTCCTCTTCTAGAATATTAGCTCCAAAGTATTGTGGAGCTCCTGCACCTAAATATGAACAGTACCGGCACCCAAAAATTAGTACTGGAACCTATTTCAGTCCAAGACAAGGTACTTTATACATTTATGTTGTTACCAAACATTGCAGTAAAACAAGTTTATATTTTGGGTTCTGATGGGGTACGACAGTTCCACTAAGCTCATGAAGCATTTAGAAGTTATATTCTTCAAGAATCAAATAGTATCATTAATTTATAAGTCCAAAAATGTATGTAGCAACTACGGATTGCCCCTTTCAGTTTTGTTGGTTATCTGTTTCAAAACCAAGGTGAACTGTAATATGAAATATTTAAGGAAAATAAAATGTTATCTTTCAAAAAAAACGATTGTGTGTGCATGTTCATTTCAAATGATTCAAGTACATTATTTGTTAGTTTATTAAATTGTTTAAATGAACCTTTATTTAACTAGGCAAAGTAAAATGTGTGTAGAACTATATGCACACAATGAATCTGCTAGAAATAGACCATACTGGTTCTAGAATGGTGTGTAGTAGACAATGATTCAGGACAACGTTTATATTCAGCTAAGGTGTATGTAAACTTCCGACTTCAACTGTAGGTATGTGTCGGTTGGTCAAATAGACACTACATGACCAAAAGTATGTGGACACCTGCTCATCCAACATCTCATTCCAAAATCATGGGCTTTAATATGGAGTTGGTCCCCCCCCCTTTGCTGCTATAACAGCCTCCACTCTTCTGGGAAGGCTTTCCACTAGATGTTGGAACATTGCTGCGGGGACTTGCTTCCATTCAGCCACAAGAGCATTAGTGAGGTCAGGGACCGATGTTGGGCGATTAGGTTTGGCTCGTAGTCAGCGATCCAATTCATCCCAAAGGTGTTCGATGGGGTGGAGGTCAGGGCTTTGTGCAGGCCAGTCAAGTTCTTCCACACCGATCTCGACAAACCATTTCTGTATGGACCTCGCTTTGTGCACAGGGTCATTGTCATGCTGGCATCTGCCAAAACCAGATTAGCCAGATGGTGAAGCGTGATTCATCACTCCAGAGAACGTGTTTCCACTGCTCCAGAGTCCAATGGCAGCGAGCTTTACACCACTCCAGCCGACGCTTGGCGTTGCGCATGGTGATTTTAGGGTGGTGTGCGGCTGCTCGGCCATGGAAACCCATTTCATGAAGCTCCCGATGAACAGTTCTTGTGCTGACGTTGCTTCCAGAGGCAGTTTGGAACTCTGTAGTGAGTGTTGCAACCGAGGACAGACGATGTTTTATGCCCTGTGCGCTTCAGCACTCAGCACTTTAAATGTGGTCACCCTAAATAAACCTGAATGCAATTCTATTAAAAACATATTTATAAAGTGTAAGTAGGCATTAAATAAGGTGTTAGATAAAACTGACCATAAACTTACTGGAACAAATTAAATTGAAATTGTATTCCCATAATAACATTCAAGCCCTCGCGCCATCTGTTAGTCATTACGCATTTCCGTGTGTTATAAACCCCATTTCCTGATGTCAATACGCGGTGGTGGGATCGTAGCCACCGGGAAGATGTAACCGGAGAACGAGATTAACATCATTCCCATCAAGGAGATAGGAATCATTCTGTCAACAACGGTGTCCCTCTCCAATTACCACAGAGCTTGAAAACAGAGCCGGTCGCATTCAAATCCGACCAGGAGTGGACTGGTGGCGGGGACCGGTTCCAGTAGACATGAGGAGAACGGACCGGGCGGGATGGCGGCGGGCCTGCAGTGATGCTGGCCGCAGCCGGAGCCTGACCAGCGGGCTGCTGGAGCCTGGTGGCCGGGACTCGATGCTCCAGACACTGCTCCTTTTCTCCGCGTTCGGGCTGCTCTTTGGACTGCCCGCTATCACCGAGGCGAAAGAATGCGATAAACCGTGCGTGAATGGGCAATGCAACACGGCAACGGGCAACTGTGTGTGCAGCCCCGGTTGGGTCGGGGACCAATGCCAACACTGCGGAGGCAGGTTCAGGTGAGTGCCTACCACTTACCTCCTATCCTTATTGTTTGAACAATCTAAGTACATCGGTCCCACTTCTCTATTCCACCTCCCACTAGCTGTGCAGAGGAGACGTCCCCATGTCTCTCTGTCTCTCTCACACACCTAGCCCCTGATCATGACTCTCACTTCCACGACATTACACGACAATGCAATTGGACGAAGGCGTCTGCTGTAGGAGTTTTCTTTACGTGGCCACTGTCTCAAATGCAAACTGTTGAGCGTTTGTGGCCCAAATCCAATGCAAGTCAGTGGTACCTAATATAAACCCCCCTTTCCTGATGTCAATGCGCGGTGTAACCGGAGAACGAGATTAAAATCATTCACAACAATATGCAATATGCGCTTCATATTCTAATCATCTATAAGTAACATTACTGAATACATTTGTTGATACTTTAGAAATGAGTTAGACTTGGAAGCGTGAAAATGCTAATATAGGTACCATTGACTTGCATTGGATTTGTGACACAAATTATAAAAAGGTAACATTTGAAACATGTGGCCAATTAAACCAAACCCAAAGTGTCAAAAACAATCAGCTAATAGCAGGAACAGCACCATCTAGTGGCCATAGGAATATCGGGATGTAGAATGGGACATAAAGCCAACAACTTAAATGACTGATTTCTCTGAACATGGAGGGAGGACATCACTGAGAATACATTACATAGGATGCAGAAACAACACTCTGAGCAGCAGCTTCATACCTCTAGTCAGACATCGAGAACAGGTACTAATATACTCGCTGTTGGGGTCGGATTGGTGTCGGGAGTCCTTGGATGGCTTTTGACAACTTCTTTGGATTTCTTAGTCATTAGCGAGGTTTCCATGGTGACCGATTTTCATGCAGATATTCTAAAGTCTGCATAAAGAAAATATGCAAATTTCCCCACCAGAGATGTTTCCACCAAACTGACTTGCTGCAGATCATAAATCAGTGCGCGATGATGTAAAATGTGATTTATTTGTATTAAATAAAGAAATCTAATGTTCAATGTGTTTCCATGGTATTTTCAACTGTACTGATAGTTTTGTCACAAACTGTTGAGTTAAATTGCAAATGTGACCCTGATCTTGACACGTGCACTCCTGCGAACAGCTCACAGATACTGTACGGGTAGGCTTTGTGTGTAGGCTAGTCTACACGATGATGATGATGATGGATGAGCTCGAGAAATGCTTTTATATGTCAACGGTAGTCGAGCATCTCACCAGGATAATACCCTCGACATCTATTGGAAAGGAGCATCAAGCTCACACCGTGCACTTTCACCATCCTGTGATGTTCATCAGAACTTATTTCACCTGTAGCCTAGTAAACTGCATGCTTTCCTGAGTCGTAGTGGGAGGAACACACACCAGGTCATCGCGTGATTCCTACTTTACTTAGATAGGATGGGTATTGTATTGATATTTGCACATCAAGGCGTTTCCACCGAACGATCAGAACGATCTGAGATGGTGGATGTCAATCATTTTTCTTGTGCCCATTGAGGTCGAACGACCCATAGGCTAGCTGACTGTCCTGACTGTCTGTGTTAATGGAGGCTAGCTGACTGTCTATGTTAATGGAGGCTAGCTGACTGTCCTGACTGTCTGTGTTAATGGAGGCTAGCTGACTGTCTGTGTTAATGGAGGCTAGCTGACTGTCTGTGTTAATGGCGGCTAGATGACTGTTTGTGTTAATGGAGGCTAGCTGACTGTCTGTGTTAATGGAGGCTAGCTGACTGTCTGTGTTAATGGAGGCTAGCTGACTGTCTATGTTAATGGAGGCTAGCTGACTGTCCTGACTGTCTGTGTTAATGGAGGCTAGCTGACTGTCTGTGTTAATGGAGGCTAGCTGACTGTCTGTGTTAATGGAGGCTAGCTGACTGTCTGTGTTAATGGAGGCTAGCTGACTGTCTGTGTTAATGGAGGCTAGCTGCCTGTCCTGACTGTCTATGTTAATGGAGGCTAGCTGACTGTCCTGACTGTCTATGTTAATGGAGGCTAGCTGACTGTCCTGACTGTCTGTGTTAATGGAGGCTAGCTGACTGTCTGTGTTAATGGAGGCTAGCTGACTGTCTGTGTTAATGGAGGCTAGCTGACTGTCCTGACTGTCTGTGTTAATGGAGGCTAGCTGACTGTCTATGTTATTGGAGGCTAGCTGACTGTCCTGACTGTCTGTGGTAATGGAGGCTAGCTGACTGTCTGTGTTAATGGAGGCTAGCTGACTGTCTGTGTTAATGGAGGCTAGCTGACTGTCCTGACTGTCTGTTAATGGTGGCTAGATGACTGCCCTGACTGTCTATGTTAATGGAGGCTAGCTGACTGTCTGTTAATGGTGGCTAGCTGACTGTCCTGACTGTCTGTTAATGGTGGCTAGCTGACTGTCTGTTAATGGTGGCTAGCTGACTGTCTATGTTAATAGAGGCTAGCTGACTGTGTGTTAATAGAGGCTAGCTGACTGTGTGTTAATGGAGGCTAGCTGACTGTCTGTGTTAATGGAGGCTAGCTGACTGTCTGTGTTAATGGAGGCTAGCTGACTGTCTGTGTTAATGGAGGCTAGCTGACTGTCTGTGTTAATGGAGGCTAGCGGCGCTGTCTGTTAATGGAGGCTAGCTGACTGTCTATGTTAATGGAGGCTAGCTGACTGTCTGTGTTAATGGAGGCTAGCTGACTGTCTGTGTTAATGGAGGCTAGCTGACTGTCTGTGTTAATGGAGGCTAGCTGACTGTCTGTGTTAATGGAGAGCTAGCTGACTGTCTGTGTTAATGAGGCTAGCTGACTGTCTGTGTTAATGGAGGCTAGCGGCGCTGTCTGTTAATGGAGGCTAGCGGACTGTCTGTGTTAATGGAGGCTAGCTGACTGTCTGTGTTAATGGAGGCTAGCGGCGCTGTCTGTGTTAATGGAGGCTAGCGGCGCTGTCTGTGTTAATGGAGGCTAGCGGCGCTGTCTGTTAATGGAGGCTAGCTGACTGTCTATGTTAATGGAGGCTAGCTGACTGTCTATGTTAATGGAGGCTAGCTGACTGTCTGTTAATGGAGGCTAGCTGACTGTCTGTTAATGGAGGCTAGCTGACTGTCTGTTAATGGAGGCTAGCTGACTGTCTGTTAATGGAGGCTAGCTGACTGTCTGTGTTAATGGAGGCTAGCTGACTGTCTGTTAATGGAGGCTAGCTGACTGTCTATGTTAATGGAGGCTAGCGGCACTGTCTATGTTAATGGAAGCTAGCAGCGCTGTCTGTTAATGGAGGCTAGCTGACTGTCTGTGTTAATGGAGGCTAGCTGACTGTCTGTGGTAATGGAGGCTAGCTGACTGTCTGTGGTAATGGAGGCTAGCTGACTGTCTTTGGTAATGGAGGCTAGCTGACTGTCTGTGTTAATGGAGGCTAGCGGCGCTGTCTGTGTTAATGGAGGCTAGCGGCGCTGTCTGTGTTAATGGAGGCTAGCTGACTGTCTGTGTTAATGGAGGCTAGCTGACTGTCTGTTAATGGAGGCTAGCTGACTGTCTATGTTAATGGAGGCCAGCTGACTGTCTGTGGTAATGGAGGCTAGCTGACTGTCTGTGTTAATGGAGGCTAGCTGACCGTCTATGTTAATGGAGGCTAGCGGCGCAGTCTGTTAATGGAGGCTAGCGGCGCAGTCTGTTAATGGAGGCTAGCTGACTGTCTGTGTTAATGGAGGCTAGCGGCGCTGTCTGTTAATGGAGGCTAGCGGCGCTGTCTGTTAATGGAGGCTAGCGGCGCTGTCTGTTAATGGAGGCTAGCGGCGCTGTCTGTTAATGGAGGCTAGCTGACTGTCTGTGGTAATGGAGGCTAGCTGACTGTCTGTGGTAATGGAGGCTAGCTGACTGTCTGTGTTAATGGTGGCTAGCTGACTGTCTGTGTTAATGGTGGCTAGCTGACTGTCTGTGGTAATGGAGGCTAGCTGACTGTCTGTGGTAATGGAGGCTAGCTGACTGTCTGTGGTAATGGAGGCTAGCTGACTGTCTGTGTTAATGGAGGCTAGCGGACTGTCTGTGTTAATGGAGGCTAGCGGAATGTCTGTGGTAATGGAGGCTAGCTGACTGTCTGTTTATTCACACACCGTGTGTCTGTTGGAGCAACACGTTATTCAGGAGAAGGACCTGCTGGTTTGGATAAGATGGAGTACAGGAGAAGGACCTGCTGGTTTGGATACGATGGAGTACAGGAGAAGGACCTGCTGGTTTGGATACGATGGAGTACAGGAGAAGGACCTGCTGGTTTGGATAAGATGGAGTACAGGAGAAGGACCTGCTGGTTTGGATAAGATGGAGTACAGGAGAAGTTAATTTTCATAGCAGGTTAGGAGATTTAGAACATACTTCATTTCCATTAACGCAATTCTGCTTCTGTCTGTGTCCTGCTGTCTGTGTCCTGCTGTCTGTGTCTGATGCCATGCAGCAGGTCAGGAAAGACAGAGCTGTATCTAGCTGTTCAGTAGCATCGTCTAAAATCTGTGGTGTGGAAAAGGACATTTGACTGGGAAATTGATTGTGAAGTTTTGACCTCCCGGTGCACTACTTTAGACTTGCAGGCTTTCATTAATCACCATTATCTGGAAGTGGATCAAGGAAGTTGTGTGGAGGCTGCCAGACAGGCAGGGCATCAAACTTACTCTTTGGTCCTCCAGCCACTGGCAGGTAGATGCGTACAATGTTTGTTTGCCATAATAGAGTTTGCCCCCTAGTAATATGTGATGTGGTATATTGCTCAATGTTATTACATTTTGTGACTTGAATCTTTTAACCAAAATATCACAGATGAGACAAATGTGACTGGGGTAGGGAGGGTGTGTTCTAGGGTAGGGAGGGTGTGTTCTGGGGTAGGGAGGGTGTGTTCTGGGGTAGGGAGGGTGTGTTCTGGGGTAGGGAGGTTGTCAGCTGGGGTAGGGAGGTTGTCAGCTGGGGTAGGGAGGTTGTCAGCTGGGGTAGGGAGGTTGTCAGCTGGGGTAGGGAGGTTGTCAGCTGGGGTAGGGAGGGTGTGTTCTGGGGGGAGGGTGTGTTCTGGGGTAGGGAGGGTGTGTTCTGGGGGGGGGGAGGGTGTGTTCTGGGGTAGGGAGGATGTGTTCTGGGGTAGGGAGGATGTGTTCTGGGGTAGGGAGGGTGTGTTCTGGGGTAGGGAGGGTGTGTTCTGGGGTAGGGAGGGTGTGTTCTGGGGTAGGGAGGGTGTGTTCTTTTTGAGCAACTGCCAGGTCTCTCTTCATTTTCCACCAATAGGAAAAGGCACCTCCCACTTTCTTACACACTCCAATTGCCCGATCCACCCGTTTGTCTCTACCCCCTCTCTCTAAGAGAAATCAAGACATTTTAATAAAATGTTAAAATCACAATAATCCCTTTTAGTTATGTACAAATGTAATATTTAACTTAATCAGTTGATGGAGAACCAATCACTTCAATATACACAATTGACAAGGTTACTTACAAATGTACCAATGGCCAAGTGCAGACGATGTCCATAACATTGCAGTCGGGTCCATTTGTTGATTTGAGCGGCCTTCACCACGTTCGCACCACTATCTGTTGTAATGCCGACGTGTCTGTTTTGACTGAGTCCCCAGGAGGCGAGAGCGTCAATGAGCCCCTCTGCTATAGCTTCACCCGTATGGTCGTCCGGGAAAAGTACGATGTTTGAAGGCATTTATTTTGAAGATTCCACTCTTTGTCAATATAGTGAGTCTAATATAAGGCTCTGACGTGCGACTAGACCACAGATCAGTAGTAGAGGCAAAATACCTCAAATCTGTCTTGAGCTGTTCCTCAACTTTTTCCCTACACTCGGCGTAGAGTTTAGGCAGTGCGGTGTGAGAGAAATGTTTGCGGCCAGGGAGCACGTTACCTGGGGTCAATTAAATTGACAAGCCTCTTGTAACCTTCCTTTTCTACGGTGCTAATTAGTCCTTAGCAATGCAGTGCATAAAAGCATTTGTGATGTCTTTGTGTCTTTTCGATGTTTGCTCTTTAGGGCATGAACGCTGTCCGTGTTGACTGCTTCGGGCGAACATCCCGAGATTGGCTGGTGCTTGAAGGGCCGTTTATCAATACCGTGGCACAAACTCAAACTTCCTGCGTGTTCCAAAGAGTGATTTTGCTTCAGATGTTGAAAAAGGGGTTTTGTCGTGTTACCAGGCTTGGTAGCCACCTGACTACGGCACAATGTGCACCAAACATTGTTCTGCTCTTTGGTCGGACTTCAAAAAGCCAAAAACACTTCCAAATTACTGAAACAGTTGAACCCTTTTTATCAATCATTTCTTAGTTGGAAGCTGCTCCTTCTCCATGGCTATCACCTGCCACTGTCAATAATACGGTAGAAAAAGTCTATATACAGTGTGTGCAAATGAGGTAAGATTAGGGAGGTGAGGCAATAAATAGGCCATAGTGGTGAAATAATTACAATTTAGCATTAACACTGGAGTGATAGATGTGCATAGGATGATGTGCAAGTAGAGATACTGGGGTGCAAAGGAGCAAAAACAAATAACAGTATGGGGATGAGGTAGTTGGTTGGGCTATTTACAGATTGGCTATGTACAGGTGCAGTGATCTGTAAGCTGCTCTGACAGCTGGTGCTTAAAGTTACAGAGGGATAATGAGTCTCCAGCTTTAGTGATTTTTGCAATTCGTTCCAGTCATTAGCAGCAGAGAACTGGAAGGAAAGGCGGCCAAAGGAGGAATTGGCTTTGGGGGTAACCAGTGAAATATACCTGCTGGAGCGCGTGCTACGGGTGGATGCTGCTATGGTGACCAGTGAGCTGATAAATATTGATTTATCGCCCAGCCCTACCGCCTTGTATAGAGGTCCTGGATGGCAGGAAGCTTGGCTCCAGTGATGTACTGGGCCGTACGCACTACCCTCTGTAGTGCCTTGCGGTCGGAGGCCAAGCAGTTGCCATACCAGGCAGTGATGCATCCAGTCAGGATGCTCTCGATGGTGCAGCTGTAGAACCTTTTGAGGATCTGAGGACCCATGGGCTCAGAACATATTGACATGGGTTCAGAACATATTGACATGGGCTCAGAACATATTGACATGGGCTCAGAACGTATTGACATGGGCTCAGAACATATTGACATGGGTTCAGAACATATTGACATGGGCTCAGAACATCCCGTTTGGTTGTTTCTCTATGAGCATGTGTCATTTTGAGAGTGAAAAAACAAGAAAATAAATGTAGCAAAATATAATAAATAATATAATAAAATAATGCTCTCGATGGTGCAGCTGTAGAACCTTTTGAGGATCTGAGGACCCATGGGCTCAGAACATATTGACATGGGTTCAGAACATATTGACATGGGCTCAGAACATATTGACATGGGTTCAGAACATATTGACATGGGTTCAGAACATATTGACATGGGTTCAGAACATATTGACATGGACTCAGAACATATTGACATGGGCTCAGAACATATTGACATGGGCTCAGAACATATTGACATGGACTCAGAACATATTGACATGGGCTCAGAACATATTGACATGGACTCAGAACATATTGACATGGGCTCAGAACATATTGACATGGGTTCAGAACATATTGACATGGGCTCAGAACATCCCGTTTGGTTGTTTCTCTATGAGCATGTGTCATTTTGAGAGTGAAAAAACAAGAAAATAAATGTAGCAAAATATAATAAATAATATAATAAAATAAAATATGGGTTTGATCCCAGGCTGTGTCACAACCGGCCGTGAGCAGAAGTCCCAAAGTAGCTCTCACACTAGAAAGGTTTGCAGACCTCTGCTATAAAGACTATCAGTACACCCCAACACCCCAGTGTTACGCCTGCTAAACGTCTGGCTGTACTCTCTGACATGGTCATTTGCTGTCCCCCTAAATAAAGCACTGATTGGTTTCCTGTAGTCGTCATTAAGTAGCTGATTGGTTGTTGTAGTCATTAGCGTGGTGTGTTTGATAAGGCCCTCTAGAGTCAGAAGAGAGACAGACCATTTTCTTCTTTAAATGATGATGATGATGATGATGATATCATTAACTGGACAAAGTCGTCAGCATCAATTAGTATTTATGTATCGCTGATTATTCACCGTCCTGCTCAGTTGTCAGATAGGCCCTGTTCGTTTCCATCTTCAGTCTGTCCTATCGCTGATGATCTCTGATGGGGAAATGGCTAATTACCAGAGCCAATTTCAGTTGTAGCCAAAAGGCTGGTGCTTGGTGTGGTGGCCACACTGAGCCAATGCTGTGAGGCAGTGAGGCTATTTATTTAGCATTAGGACAATGCTACCATACAGGCCTGGTTGATGCAGGGCCAGCCATAGGGCCAGCAACAGGCCCCCCCCTGTACCAGCTAGTTTCCAGCAGGGTTATTGAGACAGAGAGGCTACTGATAGTGTTGTTGTGTTGTGATGGGTCTTCCAGCAGGGTTATTGAGACAGAGAGGCTACAGATAGTGTTGTTGTGTTGTGATGGGTCTTCCAGCAGGGTTATTGAGACAGAGAGGCTACAGATAGTGTTGTTGTGTTGTGATGGGTCTTCCAGCAGGGTTATTGAGACAGAGAGGCTACTGATAGTGTTGTTGTGTTGGATGATGTTATGAATACAGCCCTTGTGTTCAGCTCTCTCTCTCTCTCTCTCTCTCTGGGGATACTACACGGAGTATACCAAACATTAGGAATACCTTCCTAATAATGAGTTACACACTTGGATTCACCTGGTCAGTCTGTCATGGAAAGAGCATGACTGTTTTCTTTGTAATGCGTGTGGTTAGCCCTGTCCCAGGTCTGAAGTGGCTGTGGAACATTTGATTTGGATACGAAGTCACTACTGTGGGTCTTCTTAAACTTTGGTAATGGATTACAAGTGACCCCTCCCCTCTCAGAAAATGGACTAATGGTACAGCCCAATGTGTCTGTACAGCCCCGTTGTTTTGACTCTGCCTTGGTCTCCCCCTTGGTCCAATGGGATGGCCTAACGTGTTACACTTTATCGACTCTCAGCCTTGGTCCCCCTCCCTGTTCAGAATGGCCTACAGGTGCAGGGGTAAATGCAGTTGAATTCAATCACTTTTTGACAGCACCCGTGTTTGATTTTAATGAAACCTTCCATTCATATTGTAGATGCCCAGAAAGTTACTTTTTGGACCTGAATGCCAAAACATTCAAGAAATAAAGGTGCTGAAGTTGACCCATTCTGCATACCCCCCCGATACCATAAGACCAGGGTTCCATTCTGCATACCCACTGATACCATAAGACCAGGGTTCCATTCTGCATACCCCCCGATACCATAAGACCAGGGTTACATTCTGCATACCCCCCCGATACCATAAGACCAGGGTTCCATTCTGCATACCCCCCCGATACCATAAGACCAGGGTTCCATTCTGCATACCCCGATACCATAAGACCAGGGTTCCATTCTGCATACCCCCCCGATACCATAAGACCAGGGTTCCATTCTGCATACCCCCGATACCATAAGACCAGGGTTCCATTCTGCATACCCCGATACCATAAGACCAGGGTTCCATTCTGCATACCCCGATACCATAAGACCAGGGTTCCATTCTGCATACCCCGATACCATAAGACCAGGGTTCCATTCTGCATACCCCGATACCATAAGACCAGGGTTCCATTCTGCATACCCCTGATACCATAAGACCAGGGTTCCATTCTGCATACCCCTGATACCATAAGACCAAGGTTCCATTCTGCATACCCCGATACCATAAGACCAGGGTTCCATTCTGCATACCCCGATACCATAAGACCAGGGTTCCATTCTGCATACCCCCGATACCATAAGACCAGGGTTCCATTCTGCATACCCCCCCGATACCATAAGACCAGGGTTCCATTCTGCATACCCCCGATACCATAAGACCAGGGTTCCATTCTGCATACCCCCGATACCATAAGACCAGGGTTCCATTCTGCATACCCCGATACCATAAGACCAGGGTTCCATTCTGCATACCCCCGATACCATAAGACCAGGGTTCCATTCTGCATACCCCGATACCATAAGACCAGGGTTCCATTCTGCATACCCCGATACCATAAGACCAGGGTTCCATTCTGCATACCCCGATACCATAAGACCAGGGTTCCATTCTGCATACCCCGATACCATAAGACCAGGGTTCCATTCTGCATACCCCGATACCATAAGACCAGGGTTCCATTCTGCATACCCCCGATACCATAAGACCAGGGTTCCATTCTGCATACCCCCGATACCATAAGACCAGGGTTCCATTCTGCATACCCCCGATACCATAAGACCAGGGTTCCATTCTGCATACCCCGATACCATAAGACCAGGGTTCCATTCTGCATACCCCCGATACCATAAGACCAGGGTTCCATTCTGCATACCCCCGATACCATAAGACCAGGGTTCCATTCTGCATACCCCGATACCATAAGACCAGGGTTCCATTCTGCATACCCCCGATACCATAAGACCAGGGTTCCATTCTGCATACCCCCCGATACCATAAGACCAGGGTTCCATTCTGCATACCCCCCGATACCATAAGACCAGGGTTCCATTCTGCATACCCCGATACCATAAGACCAGGGTTCCATTCTGCATACCCCGATACCATAAGACCAGGGTTCCATTCTGCATACCCCGATACCATAAGACCAGGGTTCCATTCTGCATACCCCGATACCATAAGACCAGGGTTCCATTCTGCATACCCCGATACCATAAGACCAGGGTTCCATTCTGCATACCCCCGATACCATAAGACCAGGGTTCCATTCTGCATACCCCGATACCATAAGACCAGGGTTCCATTCTGCATACCCCGATACCATAAGACCAGGGTTCCATTCTGCATACCCCCGATACCATAAGACCAGGGTTCCATTCTGCATACCCCGATACCATAAGACCAGGGTTCCATTCTGCATACCCCCGATACCATAAGACCAGGGTTCCATTCTGCATACCCCCGATACCATAAGACCAGGGTTCCATTCTGCATACCCCGATACCATAAGACCAGGGTTCCATTCTGCATACCCCCCGATACCATAAGACCAGGGTTCCATTCTGCATACCCCCCCGATACCATAAGACCAGGGTTCCATTCTGCATACCCCCCGATACCATAAGACCAGGGTTCCATTCTGCATACCCCCTGATACCATAAGACCAGGGTTCATTAGTACTTAATAGTTGGCTTTTGGCAGACTTTTTTGTTGTTGAAAATCTGATGATAAATTGGAACCATTTGAGAAGAAAAAAAAATCCCATTGTGAAATAAATCTTTTGAACCTATTAATTGATAAAATACCAGTGGATGGAAATGCATTTGACCGGTCCTGCTTATCGGTCTATTGGTAATTTGCATACATTTGCATAGTGGAATTAAATTGGCGCGTGTGTATATTTATCTATCTAATTTATCACACGTGTACGGCATACAGAGCCTTGGAGTGGAACATCTGTCCGACATTTTATAAGATCAATCATTTATCAATTCTAAATGCTATCGTGTGTTAATGTTTTTGGGGCCACGATAAAAATAAAAAATAAATGCTATTTTTATTTCTCAACTGGTAATTGAAGCGCGCTTCCCATTCGCCATTCAAATGCATAGGCAACAGAAGGCAGGTTTCACCAGCTGGAGGCAGTATGCATTTTGTAAACTTATAGGCACTTTAATTGTTTGAAATCTGAATGTTTTACTACATATAATGAGGCATGTTTTACCTTGCTTCAAAGTAGCCAGAATCTGACCATATCCATGGAGGCAATTGTTTTATACAGACTTCCATATACCATTTAAACCAGTAGTCTGTTGTTTTATACAGACTTCCATATACCATTTAAACCAGTAGTCTGTTGTTTTATACAGACTTCCATATACCATTTAAACCAGTAGTCTGTTGTTTTATACAGACTTCCATATGCCACTATAGAGGAGCTTGTTAACCAGGTGTAGCTGGAGCTGGGCCTGGCTTAAACTGGATGCCACTATAGAGGAGCTTGTTAAACAGGTGGAGCTGGAGCTGGGCCTGGTTAAACTGGATGCCACTATAGAGGAGCTTGTTAAACAGGTGTAGCTGGAGCTGGGCCTGGCTTAAACTGGATGCCACTATAGAGGTGCTTGTTAAACAGGTGTAGCTAGAGCTGGGCCTGGCTTAAACTGGATGCCACTATAGAGGAGCTTGTTAAACAGGTGTAGCTGGAGCTGGGCCTGGCTTAAACTGGATGCCACTATAGAGGAGCTTGTTAAACAGGTGTAGCTGGAGCTGGGCCTGGCTTAAACTGGATGCCACTATAGAGGAGCTTGTTAAACAGGTGTAGCTGGAGCTGGGCCTGGCTTAAACTGGATGCCACTATAGAGGAGCTTGTTGAACAGGTGTAGCTGGAGCTGGGCCTGGCTTAAACTGGATGCCACTATAGAGGTGCTTGTTGAACAGGTGTAGCTGGAGCTGGGCCTGGCTTAAACTGGATGCCACTATAGAGGAGCTTGTTGAACAGGTGTAGCTGGAGCTGGGCCTGGCTTAAACTGGATGCCACTATAGAGGTGCTTGTTGAACAGGTGTAGCTGGAGCTGGGCCTGGCTTAAACTGGATGCCACTATAGAGGAGCTTGTTAAACAGGTGTAGCTGGAGCTGGGCCTGGCTTAAACTGGATGCCACTATAGAGGAGCTTGTTGAACAGGTGTAGCTGGAGCTGGGCCAGGCTTAAACTGGATGCCACTATAGAGGAGCTTGTTGAACAGGTGTAGCTGGAGCTGGGCCTGGCTTAAACTGGATGCCACTATAGAGGAGCTTGTTGAACAGGTGTAGCTGGAGCTGGGCCTGGCTTAAACTGGATGCCACTATAGAGGTGCTTGTTGAACAGGTGTAGCTGGAGCTGGGCCTGGCTTAAACTGGATGCCACTATAGAGGAGCTTGTTGAACAGGTGTGGCTGGAGCTGGGCCTGGCTTAAACTGGATGCCACTATAGAGGTGCTTGTTGAACAGGTGTAGCTGGAGCTGGGCCTGGCTTAAACTGGATGCCACTATAGAGGAGCTTGTTAAACAGGTGTAGCTGGCTTAAACTGGATGCCACTATAGAGGAGCTTGTTGAACAGGTGTAGCTGGAGCTGGGCCTGGCTTAAACTGGATGCCACTATAGAGGTGCTTGTTGAACAGGTGTAGCTGGAGCTGGGCCTGGCTTAAACTGGATGCCACTATAGAGGAGCTTGTTGAACAGGTGTAGCTGGAGCTGGGCCTGGCTTAAACTGGATGCCACTATAGAGGAGCTTGTTGAACAGGTGGAGCTGGAGCTGGGCCAGGCTTAAACTGGATGCCACTATAGAGGAGCTTGTTGAACAGGTGTAGCTGGAGCTGGGCCTGGCTTAAACTGGATGCCACTATAGAGGAGCTTGTTGAACAGGTGTAGCTGGAGCTGGGCCTGGCTTAAACTGGATGCCACTATAGAGGTGCTTGTTGAACTGGTGTAGCTGGAGCTGGGCCTGGCTTAAACTGGATGCCACTATAGAGGAGCTTGTTGAACAGGTGTAGCTGGAGCTGGGCCTGGCTTAAACTGGATGCCACTATAGAGGAGCTTGTTGAACAGGTGTAGCTGGAGCTGGGCCTGGCTGAAACTGGATGCCACTATAGAGGAGCTTTTTGAACAGGTGTAGCTGGAGCTGGGCCTGGCTTAAACTGGATTCCAACTATTGAGGTGAAAGGAACACCACACACTTTCCCTCTGTCAATCCAGTGGATAAAAGGGGTACGCCAGGTGTCCTCTCTGCCTGGAAGAGATCAATCCAGTGGATAAAAGGGGTATGCCAGGTGTCCTCTCTGCCTGAAAGAGATCCATTATGCCAACAAAGGGTCTCCTGTTCTGCTGGCACTTTGTAGATCAGATGTCCACAGGCAGGAAGTGTGCAGTGTAGCCCAATGATATTGCTTCTGTTGTGTTGAACTTGACAGTACCACTTGTGTGTGAGTGAAGGGGGATTATACAATTTTTTTACTAAGTGGATGTTATTTTTGCACACATGAAGCCTTGTTCACTTGATCGATGTCTATAGTGGCCACTATAATAGAGCAACAACAGAATGCCTGTTTGTTTCATTCTATTTCTACTTTAGTTTACACACAGACTGAGCATGTTGATCATTCTTTGTTGTTTAGTTATTTAAAACCTTCATTTTCCTCCTAGGAGGGATGTTTTTTGCATGTTTCAGTGCCACCTTTTTGGGCCCTCACCAGTTTGCATCCCTGGTCTCCACCCTTCAGAATGGCCTAATGGTACAGCCCAGTGTCAGTCTCCACCCTTCAGAATGGCCTAATGGTACAGCCCAGTGTCAGTCTCCACCCTTCAGAATGGCCTAATGGTACAGCCCAGTGTCAGTCTCCACCCTTCAGAATGGCCTTATGGTACAGCCCAGTGTCAGTCTCCACCCTTCAGAATGGCCTTATGGTACAGCCCAGTGTCAGTCTCCACCCTTCAGAATGGCCTTATGGTACAGCCCAGTGTCAGTCTCCACCCTTCAGAATGGCCTTATGGTACAGCCCAGTGTCAGTCTCCACCCTTCAGAATGGCCTAATGGTACAGCCCAGTGTCAGTCTCCACCCTTCAGAATGGCCTAATGGTACAGCCCAGTGTCAGTCTCCACCCTTCAGAATGGCCTTATGGTACAGCCCAGTGTCAGTCTCCACCCTTCAGAATGGCCTAATGGTACAGCCCAGTGTCAGCCTTCACCCTTCAGAATGGTCTAATGGTACAGCCCAGTGTGTCTCCACCCTTCAGAATGGCCTAATGGTACAGCCCAGTGTCAGTCTCCACCCTTCAGAATGGCCTAATGGTACAGCCTGTCTCAGCGTCTGTCTCCTGGGCTTGTTTCGCCTGAATGAGGAGTCATGTACTGCTGTCTCCAGACTGATGGCATGGTCAGCCACCAGCCAGGCACACTATCTGCATGGCAATGATCAGTCTCTGGCTGTGTCCCAAATGGCATCCTATTAGGGCTCTTGTCAAAAGTAGTGCACTACATAGGGAATAGGGTGCCCTTTGGGACGTGTCCTCTGTCTGTAAACGTCAATATGAAACCCGAACTTCGGTTTGTTCTGATGTACAGCACCAGTCAAAAGTTTGGACACACCTACTCATTCAAGGGTTTTTCTTTATTTGTCCTATTTTCTACATTGTAGAATAATAGTGACGACATCAAAACTATGAAATAACACACATGGAATCATGTAGTAACCAAAAAAGTGTTAAACAAATCAAGTAGCCAGCCCTTTGCCTCGATGACAGCTTTGCATACTCTTGGCATTCTCTCAACCAGCTTCACCTGGAATGCTTTCTTGAAGGAGTTCCCACGTATGTTGAGCACTTGTTGGCAGCTTTTCCTCCACTCTGCGGTCCAGTATCAAGCATGATACTCACTCACACGTCATCAGAGCGCAACGTATGTTTGTTGTTTTGTTGAAACCTGTCGAACGCCGAAACCTGAACTAAAGACCTCGGTGTAAAAGCTGACAGTGTTTTTATATACTGTTATTTAATTTTGAATCCTGCGGCTCTGTTGGCATAAATTGCTGTCAGCGCTGCTACCTTTCAAAGTTCTTGACATTTTCGGTATTGACTGACCTTCATGTCTTAAAGTAACGATGGACTGTTTCTCTTTGCTTATTTGAGCTGTTCTTGCCGTAATATGGACTTGGTCTTTTACCAAATAGGGCTATCTTCTGTATACCACCGCTACCTTGTCACAACACAACTGATTGGCTCAAACAAATTAAGAAGGAAAGAAATTCCACAAATTAACTTTTAACAAGGCACACCTGTTAATGAATTGAAATGCGTTCCAGGTGACTACCTCATGAAGCTGGTTGAGAGAATACCAAGAGTGTGCAAAGCTGTCATCAAGGCAAAGGGTGGCTACTTTGAAGAATCTCAAATATAAAATATATTTTGATTTGTTTAACACTTCTTTTGGTTACTACATGATTCCATATGTGTTATTTCCTAGTTTTGATGTCTTCACTATTAAAACCCTGGAATGAAACTTTTGACTATCACTGTCTGTCTAGATGGACATGGAACCCAAAGGTTAGTTTGTTCTGTCTGTCTGTCTGTCTAGAGGGTTGGTCCTTTACCTTAGTAGGACACACCTGTCCGTGCAGCACACGTACACACACTCACCTGCCCTGTGTATTCTAGATAACTCTGTTGTCAACAATACTAATTGCACCAGGAAGCATTCCTAGTAGTGATATGTGCTCTGTGTTGTACACACTGGACCTTGGACACCCAGGAGGATTGAAACATGCAGATGATGTGATGAGCACAGAACTTCCTTTATCATCTTCTGTCCTCAGATGCCCAGAGGCCTCCGGTGTCATCCTCCCAAATAGAGCACTATTCCCTACATAGTCCACTACGTATAACCGGGCCCCTATTCCCTACATAGTCCACTACGTATAACCGGGCCCCTATTCCCTACATAGTACACTACGTATAACCGGGCTCCTATTCCCTAAATAGTCCACTATGTATAACCGGGCTCCTATTCCCTAAATAGTCCACTATGTATAACCGGGGACCCAGGATTATATTAGGGAATAGGGTGCCGTTTGGGATACACCCTGTCTGTGTCCCCCCCTAGCAGTAAGACTTCTCCCAGGACTACTGCAAGGCTACCAGCAAGGCTACCAGCAGGGCGAGAAGTCTTACTGCTAGGGGACACCCAGACAGGCTGCGTCCCAAACAGCAACCTATTCCCTAATATAGTGCACTACTTTTGACCAGACCCATAGGGCTTCAATAGGGTTCTTGTCAAAGCAGTGCAAATAGGGTGCTAATTGGGACATACAGTTGAAGTCAGTGGTTTACATACACCTTATCCAAATACATTTAAACTCAGTTTTTCACAATTCCTGACATTTAATCCTTGTAGAAATTCCCTGTTTTAGGCCAGTTAGGATCACCACTTTATTTTAAGAATGTGAAATGTCAGAATAATAGTAGAGAGAATGATTTATTTCAGCTTTTATTTCTTTCATCACATTCCCAGTGGGTCAGAAGTTTACATACACTCAATTAGTATTTGGTAGCATTGTCTTTAAATTGTTTAACTTGGGTCAAATGTTTCGGGTAGCCTTCCACAAGCTTCCCACAATGAGTTGGGTGAATTTTGTCCCATTCCTCCTGACAGAGCTGGTGTAACTGAGTCAGGTTTGTAGGCCTCCTTGCTCACACACGCTTTTTCAGTTCTGCCCACACATTTTCTATGGGATTGAGGTCAGGGCTTTGTGATGGCCACTCCAATACCTTGACTTTGTTGTCCTTAAGCCATTTTGCCACAACTTTGGAAGTATGCTTGGGGTCATTGTCCATTTGGAAGACCCATTTGCGACCAAGCTTTAACTTCCTGACTGATGTCTTGAGATGTTGCTTCAATATATCCACATAATTTTCCTTTCTCATGATGCCATCTATTTTGTGAAGTGCACCAGTCCCTCCTGCAGCAAATCACCCCCACAACATGATGCTGCCACCCCCGTGTTTCACGGTTGGGACGGTGTTCTTCGGCTTGCAAGCCTCCCCCTTTTTCCTCCAAACATAACGATGGTCATTATGGCCAAACAGTTCTATTTTTGTTTCATCAGACCAGAGGACATTTGTCCAAAAAGTACGATCTTTGTCCCCATGTGCAGTTTCAAACCGTAGACTGGCTTTTTTATGGCAGTTTTGGAGCAGTGGCTTCTTCCTTGCTGAGTGGCCATTCAGGTTATGTCGATATAGGACTTGTTTTACTGTGGATATAGATACTTTTGTACCTGTTTCCTCCAGCATCTTCACAAGGTCCTTTGCTGCTGTTCTGGGATTGATTTGCACTTTTCACACCAAAGTACGTTCATCTCTAAGAGACAGAACGCGTCTCCTTCCTGAGCGGTATGACGGCTGCGTGGCCCCATGGTGTTTATACTTGCGTACTATTGTTTGTACAGATGAACGTGGTACCTTCAGGCGTTTGGAAATTGCTTGTGGAGGTCTACAATTTTTTTTTTCTGAGGTCTGGACTGATTTCTTTTGATTTTCCCATGATGTCAAGCAGAGGCACTGAGTTTGAAGGTGGGCTTTGAAATACATCCACAGGTACCCCTCCAATTGACTCAAATGATGTAAATTTGCCTATCAGAAGCTTCTAAAGCCATGACATCATTTTCTGGAATTTTCCAAGCTGTTTAAAGGCACAGTCAACTTAGTGTATGTAAACTTCTGACCCACTGGAATTGTGATACAGTGAATTATAAGTGAAATAATCTGTCTGTAAACAACTGTTGGAAAAATTACTTGTGTCATGCACAAAGTAGATGTCCTAACCGACTTGCCAAAACTATAGTTTGTTAACAAGACATTTGTGGAGTGGTTGAAAAATGAGTTTTAAAGACTCCAACCTAAGTGTATGTAAACTTCCGACTGTATCCTCAGAACAGGGGTTGGTAAATGAGTACAGATTACAGAAAGCTAATATAGCCCTACTCTCTCCTATCTGTATTCTGTACGTGGACCAGAGCCCTGTATATAGCCCTACTCTCTCCTATCTGTATTCTGTACTCATTTACCAACCACTGTTCTGAGGATACGCCCTGTAGTGCACTATATGAAGGACCAGAGCCCTGTAGTGCCCTATATGAAGGACCAGAGCCCTGTAGTGCACTATATGAAGGACCAGAGCCCTGTAGTGCACTATATGAAGGACCAGAGCCCTGTAGTGCCCTATATGAAGGACCAGAGCCCTGTAGTGCACTATATGAAGGACCAGAGCCCTGTAGTGCACTATATGAAGGACCAGAGCCCTGTAGTGCCCTATATGAAGGACCAGAGCCCTGTAGTGCCCTATATGAAGGACCAGAGCCCTGTAGTGCCCTATATGAAGGACCAGAGCCCTGTAGTGCCCTATATGAAGGACCAGAGCCCTGTAGTGCCCTATATGAAGGACCAGAGCCCTGTAGTGCCCTATATGAAGGACCAGAGCCCTGTAGTGCACTATATGAAGGACCAGAGTCCTGTAGTGCACTATATGAAGGACCAGAGCCCTGTAGTGCCCTATATGAAGGACCAGAGCCCTGTTGTGCCCTATATGAAGGACCAGAGCCCTGTAGTGCCCTATATGAAGGACCAGAGCCCTGTAGTGCCCTATATGAAGGACCAGAGCCCTGTAGTGCACTATATGAAGGACCAGAGCCCTGTAGTGCCCTATATGAAGGACCAGAGCCCTGTAGTGCCCTATATGAAGGACCAGAGCCCTGTAGTGCCCTATATGAAGGACCAGAGTCCCGTAGTGCACTATATGAGGGACCAGAGCCCCGTAGTGCCCTATATGAAGGATCAGAGCCCCGTAGTGCCCTATATGAAGGACCAGAGCCCCGTAGTGCCCTATATGAAGGACCAGAGCCCGTAGTGCCCTATAGGAAGGACCAGAGTCCCGTGAGTGCCCTATATGAAGGACCAGAGCCCGTAGTGCCCTATATGAAGGACCAGAGCCCCTTAGTGCCCTATATGAAGGACCAGAGCCCCGTAGTGCCCTATATGAAAGACCAGAGCCCCGTAGTGCCCTATATGAAGGACCAGAGCCCCGTAGTGCCCTATATGAAGGACCAGAGTCCCGTAGTGCCCTATATGAAGGACCAGAGTCCCGTAGTGCACTATATGAAGGACCAGAGTCCCGTAGTGCACTATATGAAGGACCAGAGCCCTGTAGTGCCCTATATGAAGGACCAGAGCCCTGTAGTGCCCTATATGAAGGATCAGAGCCCCGTAGTGCCCTATATGAAGGACCAGAGCCCTGTAGTGCACTATATGAAGGACCAGAGTCCTGTAGTGCCCTATATGAAGGACCAGAGTCCCGTAGTGCACTATATGAGGGACCAGAGCCCCGTAGTGCCCTATATGAAGGATCAGAGCCCCGTAGTGCCCTATATGAAGGACCAGAGCCCCGTAGTGCCCTATATGAAGGACCAGAGCCCGTAGTGCCCTATATGAAGGACCAGAGCCCCGTAGTGCCCTATATGAAGGACCAGAGCCCGTAGTGCCCTATATGAAGGACCAGAGCCCCGTAGTGCCCTATATGAAGGACCAGAGCCCCGTAGTGCCCTATATGAAGGACCAGAGCTCCGTAGTGCCCTATATGAAGGACCAGAGCCCCGTAGTGCCCTATATGAAGGACCAGAGCCCCGTAGTGCCCTATATGAAGGACCAGAGTCCCGTAGTGCACTATATGAAGGACCAGAGCCCCGTAGTGCACTATATGAAGGACCAGAGCCCCGTAGTGCACTATATGAAGGACCAGAGCCCCGTAGTGCACTATATGAAGGACCAGAGCCCCGTAGTGCCCTATATGAAGGACCAGAGCCCCGTAGTGCCCTATATGAAGGACCAGAGTCCTGTAGTGCCCTATATGAAGGACCAGAGCCCTGTAGTGCCCTATATGAAGGACCAGAGTCCTGTAGTGCCCTATATGAAGGACCAGAGCCCCGTAGTGCCCTATATGAAGGACCAGAGCCCCGTAGTGCCCTATATGAAGGACCAGAGCCCCGTAGTGCCCTATATGAAGGACCAGAGCCCCGTAGTGCCCTATATGAAGGACCAGAGCCCCGTAGTGCCCTATATGAAGGACCAGAGCCCCGTAGTGCCCTATATGAGGGACCAGAGCCCTGTAGTGCCCTATATGAGGGATCAGAGCCCTGTAGTGCACTATATGAAGGACCAGAGCCCTGTAGTGCACTATATGAAGGACCAGAGCCCTGTAGTGCACTATGTACTGGGAATAATATGGTGCCATTTTGCATCCAGCCCAGGCCTGAGATTCAGATGGCTGATGCAGTGCTATCTGAGATTCAGAACTACATACGACCGTGACGTCCCCTATACGACCGTGACGTCCCCTATACGACCGTGACGTCCCCTATACGTCCGCGACGTCCCCTATACGACCGCGACGTCCCCTATACGACCGCGACGTCCCTATACGACCGCGACGTCCCTATACGACCGCGACGTCCCTATACGACCGCGACGTCCCGTATACGACCGCGGACGTCCAGATATCGACGACGCGGCGTCCGTGATATCGATCGCGACGTCCAGTATACGACGCGGCGTCCTATACGATCAGCGACGTCCTATAACGACCGCGGCGTCCCTATAACGACGCGGCGTCCCTATACGACCGCGGCGTCCAGATTATCGACGCGACGTCTCCAGATACGACCGCGGACGTCCAGATATCACGACCGCGGCGTCCGATATCGACCGTGGCGTCCCTATCGACCCGCTGACGTCCTATACGACCGCGACGTCCCCTATACGACGTCCCGTATACGACCGTGACTTCCCGTATATGACTGTTATGTGACAGATACAGGCTTGAGGTTTTTAATCAACATTGTTTGTTTTTTTGTCATCTTCCCAGCAGAAGTCCTCTTGTTGATAACAACATCTGTTATCTTCATTTGGATTTTTATTTCATACTCCTTTATTGTTGCTTATGTATGTAATGTAGTTGAACAGGCCACACAGGCAGACCCAACCATTTCTACAGCTGTGGCTGGAAGTAGACACACGCCAGGGCTTCTGTTAGCCGGTAATAGCCGGGGTTTTTGTTAGCCGGTAATAGCCGGGGTTTCTGTTAGCCGGTAATAGCCGGGACTTCTGTTAGCCGGTAATAGCCGGGGTTTTTGTTAGCCGGTAATAGCCGGGGCTTCTGTTAGCCGGTAATAGCCGGGGATTCTGTTAGCCGGTAATAGCCGGGGTTTCTGTTAGCCGGTAATAGCCGGGGTTTTTGTTAGCCGGTAATAGCCGGGGATTCTGTTAGCCGGTAATAGCCGGGGTTTCTGTTAGCCGGTAATAGCCGGGGTTTTTGTTAGCCGGTAATAGCCGGGGTTTCTGTTAGCCGGTAATAGCCGGGGATTCTGTTAGCCGGTAATAGCCGGGGATTCTGTTAGCCGGTAATAGCCGGGGCTTCTGTTAGTTGGTAATAGCCGGGGATTCTGTTAGCCGGTAATAGCCGGGGTTTTTGTTAGCCGGTAATAGCCGGGGTTTCTGTTAGCCGGTAATAGCCGGGGTTTTTGTTAGCCGGTAATAGCCGGGGTTTTTGTTAGCCGGTAATAGCCGGGGTTTCTGTTAGCCGGTAATAGCCGGGGATTCTGTTAGCCGGTAATAGCCGGGGCTTCTGTTAGTTGGTAATAGCCGGGGTTTTTGTTAGCCGGTAATAGCCGGGGTTTCTGTTAGCCGGTAATAGCCGGGGTTTCTGTTAGCCGGTAATAGCCGGGGTTTTTGTTTGCCGGTAATACTCGGGTGTTGGCCCTTAAAAACATTTTAAATGAAAAGCCAATCAATTGTCTTGGAGATTATTTTAAATATTCTTTTGGGCCTATTCATTGATGCAAATACTAGTCGATGGAAATCCATTTATTTTGTCTATAGGTTAATTACAGCATGCAGCCTAGTTCGGTAAATCTGTCAGACTGCTACAGCTCCTGTTGCTGCTGGACTGAAACAGGCTTTAGTCATTGAACAACAATTGTAAATGTGTTAAAAACGGGGGGGCCCCCTGATGAAACTACAGCGGCGAGTATATAAACCCCTCTGTTCTATTGGTGAATGTACAATCACTGGAGAAGAAACTGGATGAGCTCCCTTCGAGACTACCCTATCAACGGGACCTGAAGAACTGGAATATCCTGTTTCTCTGAAACTTGGCTGAACAAAGACATGGATAATATAAGTCTAGTTAGATTTTCTATGCATCGGCAGGACAGAATGGCAGAGTAAGCTCGAGTCTCCTTTTGTTAACAGCTTGTGCGTGATCTCTAATATTAAAGAAGTCTCACGTTTCTGCTAGGATACCTCATGATAAGCTCTAGACCACACTATTTACCAAGAATTTATCTATATTATTCATAGCTGTCTATTTACCACCACAGACCGATGCTGGCACTAAGACCGCTCTCAACCAACTGTATTGGGCCGTAAGCAAACAAGAAAATATTCATTGTTTCGACGCTCCTAGTGGCCGGTGGTTTTAGTGCAGGGAAACTGAAATCCGTCTGACTTCATTTCTACCAGCATGTCACCTGTGCAACTAGAGGCGAAAACTCTACACCACCTTTTACTCCACACAGAGAGACTCATACGAAGTGGGCTGACTCCAGGTAGTGAGGGTAGGCAACATGGCCTCTCAACACTGGGGCCTGACAGGGGTGAGGGTAGGCAACATCGCCTCTCAACACTGGGGCCTGACAGGGGTGAGGGTAGGCAACATCGCCTCTCAACACTGGGGCCTGACAGGGGTGAGGGTAGGCAACATGGCCTCTCAACACTGGGGCCTGACGGGTGAGGGTTGGCAACATCGCCTCTCAACACTGGGGCCTGACAGGGGTGAGGGTTGGCAACATCGCCTCTCAACACTGGGGCCTGACAGGGGTGAGGGTAGGCAACATCGCCTCTCAACACTGGGGCCTGACAGGGGTGAGGGTAGGCAACATCGCCTCTCAACACTGGGGCCTGACAGGGGTGAGGGTAGGCAACATCGCCTCTCAACACTGGGGCCTGACAGGGGTGAGGGTTGGCAACATGGCCTCTCAACACTGGGGCCTGACAGGGGTGAGGGTTGGCAACATGGCCTCTCAACACTGGGGCCTGACAGGGGTGAGGGTAGGCAACATCGCCTCTCAACACTGGGGCCTGACAGGGGTGAGGGTAGGCAACATCGCCTCTCAACACTGGGGCCTGACAGGGGTGAGGGTTGGCAACATGGCCTCTCAACACTGGGGCCTGACAGGGGTGAGGGTTGGCAACATGGCCTCTCAACACTGGGGCCTGACAGGGGTGAGGGTAGGCAACATCGCCTCTCAACACTGGGGCCTGACAGGGGTGAGGGTTGGCAACATGGCCTCTCAACACTGGGGCCTGACAGGGGTGAGGGTAGGCAACATCGCCTCTCAACACTGGGGCCTGACAGGGGTGAGGGTTGGCAACAGGAGGAACCCTGTTTACCCACGACTGCAACACCATAGGCCTGATCACTGACGATGATGCGAGGAGGTCAGAGACCTGGCAGAGTGCCATGACAACCTCTTCTTCAACGTCAGCAAGACAAATGAGCTGATCGTGGACTACAGGAAACGGAGGCTCTAGCACGAGCCCATTCACATCCCACTGGGCTGTAGTGGAGCGGGTCGATAGCTTCATGTTCCTCGGTGTCCACGTCACTAGGGATCTATCGTGGTCCAAACACACAAACACAGTTGTGAAAAGGGCACGACGTGGGTCCTCAAAATTCTACAGCTGCACCATTTGACATGACTGGCTGCATCACTGCTTGGTTTGGCAACTGCTTGGCACCCGACCGCAAGGCGCTACAGAGGGCAGTGCGTATGGCCCAGTACCTCACTTCCTGCCACCCAGGACCTCTATAGAAGGCGGTGTCAGAGGAAGGCCCCCAAGTCAAGACTGTTCTCTAGAACCAGCAGGACCCTGAACAGCTTCAACCCCCAAGCCATAAGACTGCTAAATAGTTAGGCCAGGTAGCTATTTGGTTAACTACAATGAACAAAAATATAAACTCAACATGCAACAATTTCTACGATTTTACAGTTCCTATAAGGAAATCGGTCAATAAATAGGCCCTAATGGATATATTAAAAAAAATATATTTTTATACATTTGCAAATATTTCTTAATGTGTTTTCACTTTGTCATTATGGGGTATTGTGATGTCATTATGGGGTATTGTGATGTCATTATGGGGTATTGTGTGTAGATGGAGATTAAAATAAAATAAGCTGTAATGTAACAAAATGTGGAAAGAATCAAAGGTTCTGAATACTTTCTGCTTTGAGCAAGTTATTAATTACTGTACACTGGATGGTGTATCAATACACCCAGTCACTACAAAGATACAGGGGTCCTTCCTAACTCAGTTGGATGGTGGATCAATACACCCAGTCACTACAAAGACACAGGCGTCCTTCCTAACTCCGTTGCCAGAGAGGAAGGAAACCACTCAAGGATTTTACCATGAGGCCAATGGTGACTTTAAAACAGTTATAAGAGAACTGAGGATGGATCAACATTGGATTTATTTCACACTACTATTCCTCAATGACAGTGAAAAGAAGGAAGCCTGTACAAAATAAAAAACAAAACATGCATCCTGTTTGCATTAAAGTAAAACTGCAAAGAAATGAACTTTATGTCCTTTATGTTTTGGTCAAATCCAACACAACACATTGAGTACCACTCTTCATATTTTCAGGCATGGTGGTGGCTGCATGTAATAGGTACGCTTGACATCGGCAAGGACTAGGAAGGTGTTTTAAGATCAAAATAAATGGAATAGAGCTAAGCACAGGCAAAATCTTAGAGGAAAACCTTGGTTGTCTGCTTTCCAACAAATGCACTTTTCAGCAGGATAATAACCTAAAAACACAAGGGTAAATATACATTCAGAAATGGGAGTCGACCAGGAAAAAACAGGCCGTTTAAACGTAGTGCAAACTTCTACCCTTGTCTTTGTATAGTTCCACTTTCTTGGCCACTGGTTGGTGCTGCTGGACAGTCAAACTGATGAGAGCTTCCTTTCAACAGTTCTGATTCTTCTTCTCCTTTTCTCTCCTATTGGCTGACTGGCCTGACCTCTTTTCTCTCTCTTCTATAGGTTGATGGGCCCCTCAGGGTTCCTGACAGACGGACCAGGAAACTATAAGTACAAGACCAAGTGCACCTGGCTCATTGAGGGAACGTGAGTCACCCACACGCTCGCACACACACACACGTTACACTATAGACCAATAGAAACACAACAATATGCCTCTACTCTGCACAAGACAGGTCCAATATATCTAACTAAAGATCAAACCAAAAGTATGTTTACAGTATTAATGGAAAGTTCTACCAAGCCCTGATAGATGGTCTAAGCGTCATAATATGATGATATATAATAATAACAAGATGTTTTGTATTTAAGTGTGGTTTTGCCGTTTTCATTCTATGCAAAATCCAAATGTTTCATTTACATGAAGCGTGTAGGGCAGGATGGACCAACTGGTGGTCCACGGTCCCTCTTTTATAGGCCCATGGACCAACTTAACATAACACAATGCACAAGGTGCAATTTAGAAATTTGGTCACTCAATTGCCCCATGTTGGTAAGTTAGTCTAACAGCCGAATTACCGACCATCAGTTATCATATTAAAAACTGCACACATGTGCCTCCACTCTATGGCAAATGTGTAGATGTGCAGGAAATTAGTTGTAAAACGGTACATTTTTCTTTCCGTCTCATGGCAAAATGACGAGATTAAACGAGTTAGAAAATTGCGGCATAATGGTATTTACAGTTTAGTTTTGTTTTGTTAAATGGGATACGCCGTGTGTAACGTCCATTTTTATAGATTAATTCGCTACTTGAGTCATCCCTCTCTGCTCTCTCTCTCTCCGTGCTGCTTTCCACACAGACCTAGCCACGCCCCCTGTCATTTGTCGTTCCACGAGACACTTGCGTTCAGTCTGCTTGGTCCACGTTGAGCACGATGCTGTTTTCACTCATCAATCCACAACAGTGTCTTTGTACTTCCTGACGAAGGCCATGCAGCCGAAAGCGTGTCTGAGTTTATAAATGTTGTTTCCATTGATTATGCCATGCTTGGTCCTCCTTTCTTTTTGACAAATTTACCCCTTTTACCAAAGAGCACCTTCTGTCTACAGATACCTGCTATTGTGTACCTCAACACCTTCTGTCTACAGATACCTGCTATTGTGTACCTCAACACCTTCTGTCTACAGATACCTGCTGTTGTGTACCTTAACACCTTCTGTCTACAGATACCTGCTATTGTGTACCTCAACACCTTCTGTCTACAGATACCTGCTGTTGTGTACCTCAACACCTTCTGTCTACAGATACCTGCTGTTGTGTACCTCAACACCTTCTGTCTACAGATACCTGCTGTTGTGTACCTCAACACCTTCTGTCTACAGATACCTGCTGTTGTGTACCTCAACACCTTCTGTCTACAGATACCTGCTGTTGTGTACCTCAACACCTTCTGTCTACAGATACCTGCTATTGTGTACCTCAACACCTTCTGTCTACAGATACCTGCTATTGTGTACCTCAACACCTTCTGTCTACAGATACCTGCTGTTGTGTACCTCAACACCTTCTGTCTACAGATACCTGCTATTGTGTACCTCAACACCTTCTGTCTACAGATACCTGCTATTGTGTACCTCAACACCTTCTGTCTACAGATACCTGCTGTTGTGTACCTTAACAGCACCTTCTGTCTACAGATACCTGCTGTTGTGTACCTCAACACCTTCTGTCTACAGATACCTGCTATTGTGTACCTTAACAGCACCTTCTGTCTACAGATACCTGCTGTTGTGTACCTTAACAGCACCTTCTGTCTACAGATACCTGCTATTGTGTACCTCAACACCTTCTGTCTACAGATACCTGCTATTGTGTACCTCAACACCTTCTGTCTACAGATACCTGCTATTGTGTACCTCAACACCTTCTGTCTACAGATACCTGCTATTGTGTACCTCAACACCTTCTGTCTACAGATACCTGCTATTGTGTACCTCAACACCTTCTGTCTACAGATACCTGCTATTGTGTACCTCAACACCTTCTGTCTACAGATACCTGCTATTGTGTACCTCAACACCTTCTGTCTACAGATACCTGCTATTGTGTACCTCAACACCTTCTGTCTACAGATACCTGCTATTGTGTACCTCAACACCTTCTGTCTACAGATACCTGCTATTGTGTACCTCAACACCTTCTGTCTACAGATACCTGCTATTGTGTACCTCAACACCTTCTGTCTACAGATACCTGCTATTGTGTACCTCAACACCTTCTGTCTACAGATACCTGCTATTGTGTACCTCAACACCTTCTGTCTACAGATACCTGCTGTTGTGTACCTTAACAGCACCTTCTGTCTACAGATACCTGCTATTGTGTACCTCAACACCTTCTGTCTACAGATACCTGCTATTGTGTACCTCAACACCTTCTGTCTACAGATACCTGCTATTGTGTACCTCAACACCTTCTGTCTACAGATACCTGCTGTTGTGTACCTTAACAGCACCTTCTGTCTACAGATACCTGCTATTGTGTACCTTAACAGCACCTTCTGTCTACAGATACCTGCTATTGTGTACCTCAACACCTTCTGTCTACAGATACCTGCTATTGTGTACCTCAACACCTTCTGTCTACAGATACCTGCTGTTGTGTACCTTAACAGCACCTTCTGTCTACAGATACCTGCTGTTGTGTACCTCAACACCTTCTGTCTACAGATACCTGCTATTGTGTACCTTAACAGCACCTTCTGTCTACAGATACCTGCTGTTGTGTACCTCAACACCTTCTGTCTACAGATACCTGCTATTGTGTACCTTAACAGCACCTTCTGTCTACAGATACCTGCTATTGTGTACCTCAACACCTTCTGTCTACAGATACCTGCTGTTGTGTACCTCAACACCTTCTGTCTACAGATACCTGCTGTTGTGTACCTCAACACCTTCTGTCTACAGATACCTGCTGTTGTGTACCTTAACAGCACCTTCTGTCTACAGATACCTGCTATTGTGTACCTCAACACCTTCTGTCTACAGATACCTGCTGTTGTGTACCTCAACACCTTCTGTCTACAGATACCTGCTGTTGTGTACCTCAACACCTTCTGTCTACAGATACCTGCTGTTGTGTACCTTAACAGCACCTTCTGTCTACAGATACCTGCTGTTGTGTACCTCAACACCTTCTGTCTACAGATACCTGCTGTTGTGTACCTTAACAGCACCTTCTGTCTACAGATACCTGCTGTTGTGTACCTTAACAGCACCTTCTGTCTACAGATACCTGCTATTGTGTACCTCAACACCTTCTGTCTACAGATACCTGCTGTTGTGTACCTCAACACCTTCTGTCTACAGATACCTGCTGTTGTGTACCTCAACACCTTCTGTCTACAGATACCTGCTGTTGTGTACCTTAACAGCACCTTCCTTCTACAAATAAATCTACTAGCGTTCTATAATTACACTATTAGTTTGTTTCTGACGTCTGCAAACGGCTAGTTTGTCTTTTCTTAGCAAGTTGGGCCTAAATTGTATTAGCCGTTAATGCTAATCGATAGTTAGCTGGCTAGCTGTCTCGCTAATAAATGTACTCCGTGTCAGAGCAAACGTAATTAGCTATACAGCCTGATAATACCAGTGATGGAAATGAAAATGAAAATGCTGCTTTTAATAGTTTTTTTTGGGGTGGGGGGGGTTGAACAGTTTAAAACAATCAGAATGGCGAAAGACCCATTGAACTCACTTAGAATGTACAGTGCATTCGGAGAAGTATTCAGACCCCTTGACTTTTTCCACATTTTGTTACGTTACAGTCTTATTCTAAAATGGATAAAAAAATGATTTCCTCATCAATCTATACACCATAATGACAAAGCAAAAACGGTTTTGTAGAAATGTTTGTAAATGTATTAAAAATAAAAACCAGAAATACCTTATTCACGTAAGTATTCAGACCCTTTGCTATGAGACTCAATTGAGCTCAGGTGCATCCTGTTTCCAGTGATCATCCTTGATGTTTCTACAACTTGAGTGGAGTCCACCTGTGGTGATTTCAATTGATTCGACATGATTTGGAAAGGCACACACCTGTCTATATAAGGTCCCACAGTTGACAGTGCATGTTAGAGCAAAAACTAAGCCATGTCGAAGGAATTGTCCTTAGAGCTCCAAGATAGGATTGTGTCGAGGCACAAATCCGGGGAAGGGTACCAAAAAATGTCTGCAGCATTGAAGGTCCCCAAGAACACCGTGGCCTCCATCATTCTTAAATGGAAGAACTTTGGAACCACCAACACTCTTCCTAGAGCTGGCCGCCTGGCCAACTGAGCAATCGGGGGAGAAGGGCCTTGGTCAGGGAGGTGACCAAGAACCCGATGGTCACTCTGACAGAGCTCCTCTGTGGAAATGGGAGAACCTTCCAGAAGGACAACCATCTCTGCAGCACTCCACCAATCAGGCCTTTATGGTAGAGTGGCTAAACGGAAGCCACTCCTCAGTAAAAAGGCACATGACAGCCCGCTTGGAGTTTGCCAAAAGTCACCTAAATGACTCAGACCAATGAGAAACAAGATTCTCTGATCTGATGAAACCAAGATTGAACTATTTGACCTGAATTCCAAGCGTCACATCTGGAGGAAACCTGGCACCATCCCTACGGTGAAGCATGGTGGTGGCAGCATCATGCTGTGGAGATGTTTTTCAGCGGCAGGGACTGGGTGACTAGTCAGGATTTAGGGAAAGATGAATGGAGCAAAGTACAGAGAGATCCTTGATGAAAACCTGCTCCAGAGAGCTCAGGACCTCAGACTGGGGCAAAGGTTCACCTTCCAATAGGAGGACAACCCTAAGCACACAGCCAAGACAACGCACGAGTGGCTTCCGGGACAAGTCTCTGAATGTCCTTGAGTGGCCCAGCCAGAGCCTAGACTTGAACCCGATCAAACATCTCCGGAGAGACCTGAAAATAGCTGTGCAGCGACGCTCCCCATCTAACCTGACAGAGCTTGAGAGGATCTGCAGGGAAGAATGGGAGAAACTCCCCAAATACAGGTGTGCCAAGCTTGTAAAGTCAAAAGTCAAAGGTCAAAGTCACCATTATTAGTCAGTTGTACAACCGAATGCCTTCAACTGAAATGTTTCTTCCGCATTTAACCCAACCCCTCTGAATCAGAGAGGTGCGGGGGGCTGCCTTAATCGACATCCACGTCTTCAGCGCCCGGGGAACAGTGGGTTAACTGCCTTATTCAGGGGCAGAACGACAGATTTTTACCTTGTCAGCTCGGGGATTCGAACTTGCAACCCTCCGAACGCTCTAACCACTAGGCTACCTGTAGCATCGTACCCAAGAAGACTCGAGGCTGTAATCGCTGCCAAAGGTGCTTCAACAAAGTACTGAGTAAAGGGTCTTTAGTTTTTTAATACATTTTCAGACAAAACATTTTTTTTTTGCTTTGTCATTGTGGGGTAGATTGATTAAAAAAAGGTTTTAATAAATTCTAGAATAAGGCTGTAACGTAACAAAATGTGGAAAAACCTGGACGTGGTTGACGTGGTTGAACAGCGTCTGGCTAGTAAACCTGGACGTGGTTGAACAGCGTCTGGCTAGATAAACCTATGGACGTGGTTGAACAGCGTCTGGCTAGATAAACCTATGGACGTGGTTGAACAGCGTCTGGCTAGTAAACCTGGACGTGGTTGAACAGCGTCTGGCTAGTAAACCTGGACGTGGTTGAACAGCGTCTGGCTAGATAAACCTATGGACGTGGTTGAACAGCGTCTGGCTAGTAAACCTGGACGTGGTTGAACAGCGTCTGGCTAGATAAACCTGGACAGCATCCTAACTGAGGCCCAACAGCATCCTGAGGCCCAACAGCATCCTAACTGTGTTCTGTCTCTGTCCTGCAGGCCCAACAGCATCCTAACTGTGTTCTGTCTCTGTCCTGCAGGCCCAACAGCATCCTCAGACTGAGGTTGGACCACTTTGCTACAGAGTGCAGCTGGGACCACCTGTATGTGTACGATGGGGACTCTATCTACACTCCTCTACTGGCTGCCTTCAGGTGGGTACAGGGAGGACGATGGTGGTGGTGGTGGTGGTGGTGAACTGTGTGATGCTGGTGGGTGATGAGGATGAGCTGTATGTGTATTTATAAAAAAACTGTTTTAAGTAAGAAATAGGCATTGGTCCAAATTCACAAGCCCCACAATGCCTACTCCACCCATGCTCCACCAAGGTTTTCCAGCACACAGCTTTGACCGACTACAGTAGCTATGTTGGATTGTACTTCAAACAATGTGTAGACGGGTTGCTTAGGATTCAAACCTTCTCAAACAGCCTGATTCATACTCTTAGAGGAGGTGCTTCCACAATAATGGGATTTGTACTGCATACAAGGTAACGTATTGAATTCTTCACACACCACACTAATCCCATTCCACTACCTTTTCAATTATATGAAAACAACCATGTTTTGTCGTGTAGTAATGCGGTGCCTGTTTTGTCGTGTAGTAATGCGGTGCCTGTTTTGTCGTGTAGTAATGCGGTGCCTGTTTTGTCGTGTAATGTCACGTGCCTGTTTTGTCGTGTAATGTCACGGTGCCTGTTTTGTCGTGTAGTAATACAGTGCCTGTTTTGTCGTGTAATGTCACGGTGCCTGTTTTGTCGTGTGTAGTCACGGTGCCTGTTTTGTCGTGTAGTAATGCGGTGCCTGTTTTGTCGTGTAGTAATGTCACGGTGCCTGTTTTGTCGTGTAATGTCGGTGCCTGTTTTGTCGTGTAGTAATGCGGTGCCTGTTTTGTCGTGTAGTAATGTGGTGCCTGTTTTGTCGTGTAGTAATGTGGTGCCTGTTTTGTTGTGTAGTATTGTGGTGCCTGTTTTGTCGTGTAGTAATGCGGTGCCTGTTTTGTTGTGTAGTAATGTGGTGCCTGTTTTGTCGTGTAGTAATGTGGTGCCTGTTTTGTCGTGTAGTAATGTGGTGCCTGTTTTGTCGTGTAGTAATGTGGTGCCTGTTTTGTCGTGTAGTAATGTCTGATTACCTGTTTTGTCGTGTAATGTCACGGTGCCTGTTTTGTCGTGTAGTAATGTGGTGCCTGTTTTGTTGTGTAGTATTGTGGTGCCTGTTTTGTTGTGTAGTATTGTGGTGCCTGTTTTGTCGTGTAGTAATGTGGTGCCTGTTTTGTCGTGTAGTAATGTGGTGGCTGTTTTGTCGTGTAGTAATGTGGTGCCTGTTTTGTCGTGTAGTAATGCGGTGCCTGTTTTGTCGTGTAGTAATGCGGTGCCTGTTTTGTCGTGTAGTAATGTGGTGCCTGTATTTATCTAACAATACAAGTCATTGAGAAGGAAAACAAAAGTTATCGTAACAATTATTTTTGCGTCTGTAGGCGCCCAACATAAGACCAGGTGGTGGTGTGTATGACACAGTCACTCATATACAGTATAGAGGCCTATAGAGCCTGTGTTTACCTGTGTAATATTGGCACCTGTGTAATATTGGCACCTGTGTAATATTGGCATAAGCTCAGAAACACTTGTTTTTCTAACACGGTCCTGTTTTATCAATTACTGTGTTGACCAATGGGCAGTTGGTTATCTCTGTCAGATGAATATGGAGCTGCTGTGTTGACCAATTGGCAGTTGATTATCTCTGTCAGATGAATATGGAGCTGCTGTGTTGACCAATGGGCAGTTGATTATCTCTGTCAGATGAATATGGAGCTGCTGTGTTGACCAATGGGCAGTTGATTATCTCTGTCAGATGAATATGGAGCTGCTGTGTTGACCAATGGGCAGTTGATTATCTCTGTCAGATGAATATGGAGCTGCTGTGTTGACCAATGGGCAGTTGATTATCTCTGTCAGATGAATATGGAGCTGCTGTGTTGACCAATGGGCAGTTGATTATCTCTGTCAGATGAATATGGAGCTGCTGTGTTGACCAATGGGCAGTTGATTATCTCTGTCAGATGAATATGGAGCTGCTGTGTTGACCAATGGGCAGTTGATTATCTCTGTCAGATGAATATGGAGCTGCTGTGTTGACCAATGGGCAGTTGATTATCTCTGTCAGATGAATATGGAGCTGCTGTGTTGACCAATGGGCAGTTGATTATCTCTGTCAGATGAATATGGAGCTGCTGTGTTGACCAATGGGCAGTTGATTATCTCTGTCAGATGAATATGGAGCTGCTGTGTTGACCAATGGGCAGTTGATTATCTCTGTCAGATGAATATGGAGCTGCTGTGTTGACCAATGGGCAGTTGATTATCTCTGTCAGATGAATATGGAGCTGCTGTGTTGACCAATGGGCAGTTGATTATCTCTGTCAGATGAATATGGAGCTGCTGTGTTGACCAATGGGCGGTTGATTATCTCTGTCAGATGAATATGGAGCTGCTGTGTTGACCAATGGGCGGTTGATTATCTCTGTCAGATGAATATGGAGCTGCTGTGTTGACCAATGGGCGGTTGATTATCTCTGTCAGATGAATATGGAGCTGCTGTGTTGACCAATGGGCAGTTGATTATCTCTGTCAGATGAATATGGAGCTGCTGTGTTGACCAATGGGCAGTTGATTATCTCTGTCAGATGAATATGGAGCTGCTGTGTTGACCAATGGGCAGTTAATATAAATATTAGATTGATCAATGTCGTAAGGGCATTGACTAAAATACAGTAGAATAGAACACAGTATGTAAACATTATTTAAACATGATCAAAGGTCGATTATTAAAGTGGCCAGTGATTCCAAGTCAACAGGTGCTGATCAGCCTGCCTGTGTAGTGACATCTTCCCTGGAGCCTAGAAATGGTTGTACTGTTGCTATGGTGACCACTTGTTACAACTTCAAAATTGTTGCTGCCCATGTTTGCCCGAGCTGTTGATTCAAGACCTCAGGTTCTTTAGATCGGGACAAAAACGTTGGTAGTGTCATATGAAACGGTACTACGGTATTTAAAAATGTTTGTATCGTGATATTTTGGTACCGCGCAAGACTACAATAGGCCAACATAGCTACTGTGGTAGGTCAAAGCTGTGTGCTGGAAAACCTTGGTGGAGCATGGGTGGAATAGGTATTGTGGTGCTCGTGATTTTACTTTCTTTTTCGGCTTTGGACCAATTATATATTTTTTGGCCTACTTCTCACTTATAACGTAGGTTTCTGGTTGTTGTAATTTTCATGTTTTTTACACCAGAATGTGATTTTCTGTTAAAAGGTAAAGGCACCCACTGATTTGTCCTTGTTTTTTGGATTCTCAAGAAATGCTGTCGGCCATGACAGAAACGCTAGCTGGTTTAGGGGTGTGGTTTGATGTGGGTGTGTCCTTGCCGCCGACAAGACACGCCCATCTGTCAGAACCTCTTGGTGTTTTGCTAATGTAACAATGCGCACCTTTCATTGTCATTCCCAGCCAATACAGATACTGTGCCTATTGGCTGGTGGTAATGGGGTTGCCATGGAAATATGTCAGTGGTCATTCCATCATTTTATTTCTATATTTATTTTTATTTTATTTAACTCTGCAAGTCAGTTAAGAACAAATTCTTATTTACAATGATGACCTACCCCGGACGCTGGACTAATTGTGCGCCGCCCCTAAATGACTCCCAATCACGGCTGGTTGTGATACAGCCTGGAATCGAACCAGGGTCTGTAGTGATCGCTGCGCCACTCAGGAGCGGGTGTGGTGTCCCGTATACAACAGGAGTTCCCTGATCCTTGTGCAGAATACTCAGGGTTTCTCCCTCCTCATATTGACTTATCCCATTCAATTCAATAAGAAAAAAGACAATACAAGTAAAAGTTGTCTAGTAAAATGTTAATGCTGAGTGCCAGGTCTCTCTCCATTCAGAGACATCAGTATCAAGCCTGTCTGTCAGAGTGCCAGGTCTCTCTCCATTCAGATACATCAGTATCAAGGCTGTCTGTCAGTCTGGACTTCATCACATCATCTTGCAAGGCTCTATTGAGGAAATGCCTATTGAGACCCAGAGTCTCTTTTTCAAGGGAGACCTGGCCAAGAAGGCAGCAACTATCAATACATTACAGAATTAAAACATACACCAATACGATTCAACAACATGATCCAGCCTAAAAAAAAGAAGCATTTACACTCCTCCGTAACAGAGTCCCCCCATCAATAATTTAAATTCATTCAGTGGCACTAAATAATCTAGTTGAAGCATGGATTGTAGACTATTCCATGCGTCTGGTGCACAAGAAGAGAAGGCAGTCTTTTCTTATACTGTGAATGTCCTGGGGACTTTAAGTAGCAACCACCTAGCAGACCGGGTTTGGTAACTGCTGGTGGTGAATGAGACCAGACTACAGAGGTAAAGAGGGAGTTTACCCAAAAGGCCTTTGTCGATGAACACATACAAATGTATCTTTCTGGGCATATAGAGTGAGGTCCAACTTACCATTTGGTACAATGGTGGGTGAGTGACTGAGCATGTGTAATAAAACTCAAGGCTGCATGATAAACAGAGTCCAGTCTCTGGAAGACGGAGGAGGCTGCATGCATATACAACAAGTCACCATAATCAATTACAGAGAGAAAAGTGGCCTGAACAAGCTTCTTTCTAGCCATCAGTGGGAAGCAAGCCTTATTACGAAAATACAAACCCAATTTCAATTTGAGCTTCCTCACAAGATCATCCATAAGAACATTAAAGGACAACTTGTCATCTAACTATATACCTAGGTATTTGTAGGATGACACTTTTTCCAATGGATAAGCCACCAGATGTGACAATGCTAACGTTCTCTGGCAGAGTTCTAGCTCTGGTGAAGGTCATGAATTTAGTTTTTTGTACATTCAAGACCAGTTTGAGACCATAAAGGGAGGCCTGCAGTGACTGACGTTTTTTTTAAACTGTGATGTTCACTAGGGATTCATAGACTTTGGCCAGGATAGGGAGTTTAGAGAGAGGACGATAGTTATTAGCATCTGAAGGATCTCCACCCTTTCAGCAGTGGGAGGACATAAGCTGATTTCCAAAATGCTGGGTATGGAATTGGTCAAGAGACTCAAGTTGAAAATGTGAGCCACAGGTTCAGTAATAATACCAGCTGCTATCTCTATAAGAGGTACGGGTCCAGACTTTTTAGTGTCGATTGCCTTTAGTGCTTTATAGACCTCAGTATAAGAAACAGGCTCAAAGTTAAAATGGTTCACATGAGGGCCTATATCATAGTTGACTGTAACAGAGCTTACAGTAGAGGCCTGGGCCCCACCATTATCAAAAACTGAACCAGCAGATATGAAGTGCTTGTTAAAAACCCCTACGATATGGGCATTATCCTTCACTTCATTAGAATCCATCATTAAATGGTCAGGAAGGCCAGAGGATACATTAGAACCTGACACTGATGTGATTGGCTTCCAGAACCTGGTAAGGTTGTTTAGGTTCTCTGTGACTGTATTTAAATAGTCATCTGATTTGGACTTCCAGATCAATCCATTTGTTTCTTAGCGCTCTGAAGGAGGCCCAGTCAACAGGAGCATTTGTATGTCTAGCTTGAGCCCAAGAGATATTTCGCTTTCTTATTAATTCTGCCAAGTTATCTGAAAACCAGGGATTATCATTACAGAATATCCCAGTCCATGTGCACAGTGATCACTGGCATCATTACAGTATATCCCAGTCCATGTGATTACTGGCATCATTACAGAATATCCCAGTCCATGTGCACAGTGATCACTGGCATCATTACAGTATATCCCAGTCCATGTGATTACTGGCATCATTACAGAATATCCCAGTCCATGTGATTACTGGCATCATTACAGAATATCCCAGTCCATGTGCACAGTGATCACTGGCATCATTACAGTATATCCCAGTCCATGTGATTACTGGCATCATTACAGAATATCCCAGTCCATGTGATTACTGGCATCATTACAGAATATCCCAGTCCATGTGATTACTGGCATCATTACAGAATATCCCAGTCCATGTGATTACTGGCATCATTACAGAATATCCCAGTCCATGTGCACAGTGATCACTGGCATCATTACAGTATATCCCAGTCCATGTGCACAGTGATCACTGGCATCATTACAGTATATCCCAGTCCATGTGATTACTGGCATCATTACAGAATATCCCAGTCCATGTGCACAGTGATCACTGGCATCATTACAGTATATCCCAGTCCATGTGTACAGTGATCACTGGCATCATTACAGTATATCCCAGTCCATGTGATTACTGGCATCATTACAGAATATCCCAGTCCATGTGCACAGTGAATACTGGCATCATTACAGAATATCCCAGTCCATGTGTACAGTGATCACTGACATCATTACAGAATATCCCAGTCCATGTGCACAGTGATCACTGGCATCATTACAGTATATCCCAGTCCATGTGTACAGTGATCACTGGCATCATTACAGAATATCCCAGTCCATGTGCACAGTGATCACTGGCATCATTACAGAATATCCCAGTCCATGTGCACAGTGATCACTGGCATCATTACAGTATATCCCAGTCCATGTGATTACTGGTATAATTACAGAATATCCCAGTCCATGTGCACAGTGATCACTGGCATCATTACAGAATATCCCAGTCCATGTGTACAGTGATCACTGACATCATTACAGAATATCCCAGTCCATGTGTACAGTGATCACTGACATCATTACAGAATATCCCAGTCCATGTGTACAGTGATCACTGACATCATTACAGAATATCCCAGTCCATGTGATCACTGACATCATTACAGAATATCCCAGTCCATGTGTACAGTGATCACTGACATCATTACAGAATATCCCTGTCCATGTGCACAGTGATCACTGACATCATTACAGAATATCCCAGTCCATGTGTACAGTGATCACTGTCATCATTACAGAATATCCCTGTCCATGTGCACAGTGATCACTGACATCATTACAGAATATCCCAGTCCATGTGCACAGTGATCACTGTCATCATTACAGAATAGCCCTGTTACTCAGGCCCAGAAGCTAGGATATGCATATTAGTAGCTTTGGATAGAAAACACTCTGAAGTTTATAAAACTGTTAAAATAATGTCTGAGAGTATAACAGAACTGATATGGCAGGCAAAAACCCGAGCAAAATCCATCCGGGATGTCTGAATCAGTCATGTCACACTGTTTTCAACAGGCCAGCTATTCAAAGCCTCATAGTGTAACCCCCAGATTGCAGTTCCTATGGCTTCCACTAGATGTCAACAGTCTTTAGAAAAAGGTTTGATGCTTCAATCATGAAAATCAAGGGAGTAAGACCACTTGTTCCTGAGTTCACATCAAGTGTCCTGTTTTGGATTTTGCGCGTAACAGGGAATGCGCGCTCAGTTCTTTTCCTCTTCTATTCAGCAGGTTATATTCCGTCTGAAATATTATAGTTTATATTCATTTTAGGGTATCTGAGTATTGATTACAAATGCTTTGACTTTTTTCGACTAACTTTACCGGTACTTTTGGGATATCGTTTGTCTGCATGGATGAAAGCCTTTGGGCAGGTGGATTACTGAACAAAACGCTGTGCAGTCATGAGTGAACAGGGAGTACAGTAGGGGACTAAGCATGCACCCTTGAGGGGCCCCCATGTTGAGGATCAGTGTGGCAGATGTGTTGTTGCCTGCCCTTACCACCTGGGGGCGGCCCGTCAGGAAGTCTAGGATCCAGTTGCTGAGGGAGGTGTTTAGTCCCAGGGTCCTTAGCTTAGTTATGAGCTTTTTGTCGCTATGGTGTTTTACGCTGAGCTGTAGTCAATGAACAGCATTCTCACATAGGTGTTCCTTTTGTCCAGGTGGGAAAGGGCAGTGTGGAGTGCGATTGAGATTGCAACATCTGTGTATCTGTTGGGGCGGTAGTCATTTAGTTTCCCGGATGATGGTGTTGATGTGAGCCATGACCAGCCTTTCAAAGCACTTCATGGCTACCGACGTAAATGCTACGGGTCAGTAGTCATTTAGTCAGATTACCTTCGCTTTCTTTAGCACAGGGACTATGGTGGTCTGCTTGAAACATGTAGGTATTTCAGATTCGGTCAGGGAGAGGTTGAAAATGTTAGTGAAGACACTTGCCAGTTCGTCCGCACATGCTCTGATTACACGTCCTGGTATTCCGTCTGATCCTATGGCCTTGTGAATGTTGACCTGTTTAAAACCACTTAGGGATCATTAATGCGCCAAATTCAAAATCCAAAAGTAGAATTATAAAACATTCATCAATATACAAGTGTTGAATACTCTTCAAAAGCTTAGACTCTTGGCAATCTCACAGCATTGGCAGATTTCAAAAAGGCTTGATGTCGAAAGCAGAACATTTGATTGTCTGAGGATAGCACCTCACATATTTTCTGCATTAGCATAAATCCATAACCAGCACGGGTCTCACAAAACACCTACAAAGAGCTAAAATAAATCGCTTACCTTTTGAAGAACTTCTTCTGAGGGCATCCCAAGTGTCCAAGCAAGACAATCCATGTTCCTTTTGTTAGAAAAAGTCATTGTTTATATCCATAAATTATAGCCATTTGGTTGGCGCGTTATGTTAAAAAAGTCCACCGTCGACTCGCCCATTGTACAGGGAAGAGAAAGTGTTCAAATTATACCTATCATCTTTGCCCAAACAAATCAAACATCATTTATAATGTATCCTTAGGTACACTTTTATGTATATTAACTATAATAATTCACACGGATAATAACCTGGACGATGGAAAAGGAAAATCCCGAGGAGCGCGCTCACGGTTTTGCTCTCAAAACACAAAAGACACTTCCTCCATCCGCTTACATATTCTTCTTCTATAAGGTTGTTTTCCATGGTAGACGCTTCAAACCTTGTCTAAAGACTGTTGACATCAAGTGGAAGCCATAGGTACTGCAACCTGGGTCCTAGTTTACAGCAAATCCCATAGACAACCATTGGAAATGAGGGCATGTCACACAAAACAAAATTCAGGACAGACATTTTTGCCTGCCATATCAGTTTTGTTATACTCACAGACATTATTTTAACGGTTTTAGAATCTTCAGAGTGTTTTCTATCCAATAGTACTAATTATGTGCATATCCTAGTTTCTGGGCCTGAGTGACAGGCATTTTACTTTGGGCATTCCAGACTCTCCAAACTTCCGAATACTGCCCCAGTGCCTGTAGAGGTTAAAGGTCACATCATCTGGAACAGCTGGTGCTCTCATGCATGCTTCAGTGCATAAAAGGCATTTAGCTCGTCTGGTAGGCACATGTCACTGGGCAGTTCGCGGCTGGGTTTCCCTTTGTAGTCCGTAGTAGTTTGCAAGCCCTGCTACATCCGACGAGTGTCAGAGCCGGTGTAGTAGGATTCAATCTTAGTCCTGTATTGACACTTTGCCTGTTTGATGGTTTGTCTGAGGATATAGCGGGATTTCTTATAAGCGTCCGGATTGGTGTCCCGCTCCTTGAAAGCGGCAGCTCTAGCCTTTAGCTCCATGCGGATGTTGCCTGTAATGCATGGCTTCTGGTTGGGATATGTACGTACGATCACTGTGGGGACAATGTCGTCGATGCACTTATTGATGAAGCCGGAGACTGAGGTGGTATACTCATCAATGCCATTGGATGAATCCCGGAACATTTTCCAGTCTGTGCTAGCAAAACAGTCCTGTAGCGTAGCATCCGCGTCATCTGACCACTTCTGTATTGAGCGAGTCACTGGTACTTCATTCTTTAGTTTTTGTTTGGAAGCAGGATTCAGGAGGATAGAATTATGGTCAGATTTGCCAAATGTTTTGCGAGGGAGAGCTTTGTATCCGTCTCTGTGTGTGGAGTAAAGGTGGTCTAGAGTCAAATAAAATCCTCTGGTTGCACATGTGAAAAGCTGGTAGAAATGAGGTAAAACAGATTTAAATTTGCCTATATATATTCCCCGGCTAATAGGAGCGCTGCTTCTGGATTATTATTTTTTTGTTTGATTATGGCCTTATACAGCTGGTTGAGTGCGGTCTTAGTGCCAGCATCGGTTTGTGGTGGTAAATAGACAGCTATGAATAATATAGAGGAGAACTCTCTTGGTAGATAGTGTGGTCTACAGCTTATCATGAGGTACTCTACCTCAGGCGAGCAATACCTCAAGACTACATTAATTTTAGATAACATGCGCCAGCTGTTATTGACAAATAGACACACACCCCCACCCTTCGTCTTACCAGACGTACCGGTTCTGTCCTGCCGATGCACGGAAAACCCAGCCAATTGTATATTATCCATGTATTACAGTTTTTAATGTTTAATGGTAGGAAAGGTGTGTGCCTTTCCAAATCATGTTCAATCAATTTCATTTATGACAGGGGGACTCCAATCAAGTTGTAGAAACATCTCAAAGTTGATCAATGGAAACAGAATGCACCTGAGCTCAATTTCGAGTCTCGTAGCAAAGGGTCTGAATACTTATGTAAATAAGGTTTTTCTTTTTTAAATAAATGTTCATAAAAAACTGTATTAGCTTTGTCTGAATACTGTCTGAATGTACTGTAGTTGCAGCTCCTACATGGAGGTGGCAGCCGCTAATCTGTAAAAAATCGGTTTCCCCGTATGGCGCTAAGTGATAGACGCCATTTTGGAAAAAGTCATTTATAAGCCACACATAAAATAGGTAGGAATCAGACAGTGTGATAGTGAGTTAGATTGAATCACACAGTTTGTAGGATTACCACCGTTTTAGGCAGCAAGCCAGAACCCAACCACAGACTAGAACCCAGCCAGCACTAGGACCCACAATAAACAAAACCAAGGCATAACAACAGCAAGGAGAGAGTGGTGACTTACTCAATGCGATTAAATACTGGGTCCCATGTAGTTCCCCAGTACAGGCTGTTGGAAAGCCGAGAGGTCCCATGTAGTTCCCCAGTACAGGCTGGTGGAAACCCGGGAGGTCCCATGTAGTTTCCCAGTACAGGCTGGTGGAAAGCCGGGAGGTCCCATGTAGTTCCCCAGTACAGGCTGGTGGAAAGCCGAGAGGTCCCATGTAGTTTCCCAGTACAGGCTGTTGGAAAGCCGAGAGGTCCCATGTAGTTTCCCAGTACAGGCTGGTGGAAACCCGGGAGGTCCCATGTAGTTTCCCAGTACAGGCTGGTGGAAACCCGGGAGGTCCCATGTAGTTTCCCAGTACAGGCCGGTGGAAAGCCGAGAGGTCCCATGTAGTTTCCCAGTACAGGCTGGTGGAAACCCGGGAGGTCCCATGTAGTTCCCCAGTACAGGCCGGTGGAAAGCCGAGAGGTCCCATGTAGTTTCCCAGTACAGGCTGGTGGAAAGCCGAGAGGTCCCATGTAGTTCCCCAGTACAGGCTGTTGGAAAGCCGAGAGGTCCCATGTAGTTCCCCAGTACAGGCTGTTGGAAAGCCGAGAGGTCCCATGTAGTTTCCCAGTACAGGCCGGTGGAAAGCCGGGAGTGAGGCAAGTTCATCACCGGGCCGTGGGAGAGAAAGAGTACATTCAAGTAGGCTAAACCAAGTGGAGTTCTAGTCCAAAAACATCCAAAACAAAATGTGAGGTATGTGGTATGGTATGTGCAGGAGGTATGTGTCTGCTGAGATAATGCACCAGTCCATGTATATCCAAGTCGGCCTCAAAAGTTTCAGCAGACCTGAACTCTGTATGCGTTATTGAACTGACGTGGGAGAGTACTCAGTAATGACCTGTTATTCTGGGGTAGGCCAGGAGTGATACCTAAGAATTGACTATTAGAGACCTGTAGGGGTTATGATCATAGACATCCGCTCTTCAGTGTGGAGGTTAACCCAGGCCCTGCGTGTCCCCAGGCGCTCTCATTTGTTGACTTCTGTAACCGTAAAAGCCTTGGTTTCATGCATGTTAACATTAGAAGCCTCCTCCCTAAGTTTGTTTTATTCACTGCTTTAGCACACTCCGCCAACCCTGATGTCCTGGCCATGTCTGAATCCTGGCTTAGGAAGGCCACCAAAAATTCAGAGATTTCTACTGCAGAGATAGCCTGCAAAGTTCTGTCTTACTTTCCCGGTCTATGCCCAAACAGTACCTCTCCAGAAATAAGTCTCTCTCACTGTTGCCGCCTGCTATAGACCCCCCTCAGCTCCCAGCTGTTCCCTGGACACCATATGTGAATTGATTGCCCCCCATCTATCTTCAGAGTTCGTTCTGTTAGGTGATCTAAACTGGGACATGCTTAACACCCTGGCAGTCATACAATCTAAGCTAGATGCCCTCAATCTCACACAAATCATCAAGGAACCCACCAGGTACAACCATAAATCCGTAAACATGGGCACCCTCATAGATGTCATCCTGAACTTTCCCTCCAAATATACCTCTGCTGTTTTCATTCAGTATCTCAGCGACCACTGCCTCATTGCCTGCATCCGCTACGGGTCCGCAGTCAAACGACCTCCCCTTATCACTGTCAAACACTCCCTTAAACACTTCAGCGAGCAGGCCTTTCTAATCGACCTGGCCCGGGTATCCTGGAAGGATATTGACCTCATCCCGTCAGTAGAGGATGCCTGGTCGTTCTTTAAAAGCAACTTACTCACCATCTTAAATAAGCATGCCCCTTTCAAAAGATGTAGAACTAAGAACAGATACAGCCCTTGGTTCACTCCAGACCTGACGGTCCTTGACCAGCACAAGAACATCCTGTGGTGGACTGCTATAGCATCGAATAGTCCCCGCGATATGCAACTGTTCAGGGAAGTCAGGAACCAATACACGCAATCAGTCAGGAAAGCAAAGGCTAGCTTTTCCAAACAGAAATGTGCATCCTTTTGGGACACTGTCAAGTCCATGGAGAACTATAGCACCTCCTCCCAGCTGCCCACTGCACTGAGGCTAGGTAGCACGGTCACCACCGATAAATCCATGATTATCAAAAATTTGAACAAGCATTTCTCTACGGCTGGCAATGCTTTCCTCCTGAATACCCCAACCCCGGCCAACAGCTCCACCCCAGCTACTTGCCCAAGCCCCCAGCTTCTCCTTCACCCAAATCCAGATAGCAGATGTTCTGAAAGAGCTGCAAAACCTGGACCCGTACAAATCAGCTGGGCTAGACAATCTGGACCCTCTCTTTATAAAATTATCCGCCGCCATTGTAGCAACTCCTATTACCAGTCTGCTCAACCTCTCTTTCGTATCGTCCGAGATCCCTAAAGATTGGAAAGCTGCAGCGGTCATCCCTCTCTTCAAAGGGGGAGACACTCTTGACCCAAACTGCTATAGACCCATATCTATCCTACCCTGCCTTTCTAAAGTCTTCGAAAGTCTAGTTAATAAATTGATCACCGACCATTTAGAATCCCACCGTACCTTCTCTGCTGTGCAATCCGGTTTCCGAGCTGGTCACGGGTGCACCTCAGCCACGCTCAAGGTAATAAACAATATCATAACCGCCATCGATAAAAGACAGTACTGTGCAGCCGTCTTCATCGACCTGGCCAAGGCTTTCGACTCATGTCAATCACCGTGTTCTTATCGGCAGACTCAATAGCTTGTTTTTAATTGAACCTTTATTAACCTGCATAATGTTGCTACAGGAGATGCATTAATTATGGTTTTGATGGGTGTCCGTCCTTGTTGCAGTGGGTTGATAGTTCCTGAGCGCTATGGCAACGAGACGGTTCCGGAGGTGGTGTCACAGTCCGGCTACGCCCTCCTCCACTTCTTCAGCGACGCTGCTTATAACCTGACCGGCTTCAACATCTCATATAGGTAACCCTTAACCCCTGACCTCTAACCCTTAACCTCTAACCCTTAATCCCTGACCCTATAACCTGTGTTCAACGTTTCATGCAGTTAACCCTTTACCCCTGACCTCTAACCCCTGACCTTATAACCTGACTGTGTTTAACATCTCATTCAGTTTGGCCTCGAAGGGTAGGGCCTCTTCTTAGTAACAGGTGAGTCTGGCCTCACAGGGCCTCTTCTTAGTAACAGGTGAGTCTGGCCTCACAGGGCCACTTCTTAGTAACAGGTGATTCTGGCCTCACAGGGCCTTTGCTTAGTAACAGGTGAGTTTGGCCTCACAGGGCCTCTTCTTAGTAACAGGTGAGTCTGGCCTCACAGGGCATCTGCTTAGTAACAGGTGAGTCTGGCCTCACAGGGCCTCTGCTTAGTAACAGGTGAGTTTGGCCTCACAGGGCCTCTGCTTAGTAACAGGTGAGTTTGGCCTCACAGGGCCTCTTCTTAGTAACAGGTGAGTTTGTTGACCAGGCTAGTTGACTTGACCCCCAACATCTTTGAAGGGCACGACACAAACTACCCAGAGTTCTGCTGGGTACTGGTCCCGCTGAGAAACGGATAAAAGAAAGCGCCTCGGGCCCCAGTCTCTCTCTCTGTGATGTCTTGAAGAGCCAGAGACATCAAACTGTTGCTGCCTGAACAACATGAACCAGAACCACAACCTCTCAGGAGCTCTAGTCTTTCCCAGCTTTCAGTCCCTCTTCTACATTTTGCAATATTTGATGTTTGTAGAGTTGTATATTGTGAACCCCTTGTGTCTCTTCATTAGCATACAGAATTAAACTTGAAACAATCAGTGAGTATATTTAAGTGCCTTCTAATCTCATCCATCCATCGTTCTCTTTCCTACCCCAATGTCTTTTTGTCTCTCTGTGTCTCTGTGTCTCTGTCTCTCTGTCTCTCTGTGTCTCTGTGTCTCTGTGTCTCTGTCTCTCTGTCTCTCTGTCTCTCTGTCTCTCTGTCTCTCTGTCTCTCTGCCTCTCTGCCTCTCTGCGTCTCTGTCTCTCTGTCTCTCTGTCTCTCTGCCTCTCCGTCTCTCCGTCTCTCCGTGTCTCCGTGTCTCCGTCTCTCCGTGTCTCCGTGTCTCCGTGTCTCCGTGTCTCCGTGTCTCCGTGTCTCCGTCTCTCCGTCTCTCCGTCTCTCCGTCTCTCCGTGTCTCCGTGTCTCCGTGTCTCCGTGTCTCCGTGTCACCGTGTCTCCGTGTCTCCGTGTCTCCGTGTCTCCGTGTCTCTCTGTCTCTCTGTCTCTCCGTGTCTCCGTGTCTCCGTGTCTCCGTGTCTCCGTCTCTCCGTCTCTCCGTGTCTCTCTGTCTCTCTGTCTCTGTCTCTCCGTGTCTCCGTGTCTCCGTGTCTCTGTCTCTCTGTCTCTCTCTGTCTCTCTGTCTCTCCGTCTCTCCGTCTCTCTCTCTTCCTCCCCTCCCTCAGTGTGAACACGTGTCCTAACAACTGTTCTGGCCGAGGGGAGTGTCGCGTTGGGAACTCAACAGGTGCTGCATATTGTGACTGTGAATCCAACTGGAAGGGCGAGGCCTGTGATGTCCCTTACTGCCTGGCAGACTGTGGTTGGCCTGACAGGGGACACTGCCTTCAGGACACAAAGACATGTCGATGCCAGCCTGGGTGGCAAGGTGGGCACACAAATACTGATACGCACGTGTGTGTGTATGTGTGACATATTGCCGGATTTTTCCTACACACTATTAGACTATCAGTTTGACTTACCTCCATATTGTGGTTGAATACCTTATAAAAAGCCACCATCACGGGAACACATTGGCTATGACCTTCAAGTCAATGATGTATTAATTTGACTACTGTACTGTCAACAGTTTAATTCCAACATTAGGCCAAAAACAAATACCTGCTGTTATATCCCTGGGCTAATACATTACCTATTAACTAGCTGGTATAGTCCCTCAGTGAAAGGAAACGGTGTGAGCGTCACAAATGGCTCCCTATGGACCTTGGTCTAAAGTAGTGCACTATATAGGGAGCATTGTGCCATTTGGGATACGTGCCGATTTATTCCAGACGCGTGTCCTTTATTGACTGAGTGTGAACAATACCAGCTGTATCTATAATACTAAGGAATGTAGCCTATATTAATACCAGCTGTATCTATAATACTAAGGAATGTAGCCTATAGTAATAATACCAGCTGTATCTATAATACTAAGGAATGTAGCCTATAGTAATAATACCAGCTGTATCTATAATACTAAGGAATGTAGCCTATAGTAATAATACCAGCTGTATCTATAATACTAAGGAATGTAGTCTATAGTAATAATACCAGCTGTATCTATAATACTAAGGAATGTAGCCTATAGTAATAATACCAGCTGTATCTATAATACTAAGGAATGTAGCCTATAGTAATAATACCAGCTGTATCTATAATACTAAGGAATGTAGCCTATAGTAATAATACCAGCTGTATCTATAATACTAAGGAATGTAGCCTATAGTAATAATACCAGCTGTATCTATAATACTAAGGAATGTAGCCTATAGTAATAATACCAGCTGTATCTATAATACTAAGGAATGTAGCCTATAGTAATAATACCAGCTGTATCTATAATACTAAGGAATGTAGCCTATAGTAATAATACCAGCTGTATCTATAATACTAAGGAATGTAGCCTATAGTAATAATACCAGCTGTATCTATAATACTAAGGAATGTAGTCTATAGTAATAATACCAGCTGTATCTATAATACTAAGGAATGTAGCCTATAGTAATAATACCATCTGTATCTATAATACTAAGGAATGTAGCCTATAGTAATACCAGCTGTATCTATAATACTAAGGAATGTAGCCTATAGTAATACCAGCTGTATCTATAATACTAAGGAATGTAGCCTATAGTAATAATACCAGCTGTATCTATAATACTAAGGAATGTAGCCTATAGTAATAATACCAGCTGTATCTATAATACTAAGGAATGTAGCCTATAGTAATAATACCAGCTGTATCTATAATACTAAGGAATGTAGCCTATAGTAATAATACCAGCTGTATCTATAATACTAAGGAATGTAGCCTATAGTAATAATACCAGCTGTATCTATAATACTAAGGAATGTAGCCTATAGTAATAATACCAGCTGTATCTATAATACTAAGGAATGTAGCCTATAGTAATAATACCAGCTGTATCTATAATACTAAGGAATGTAGTCTATAGTAATACCAGCTGTATCTATAATACTAAGGAATGTAGCCTATAGTAATAATACCAGCTGTATCTATAATACTAAGGAATGTAGCCTATAGTAATAATACCATCTGTATCTATAATACTAAGGAATGTAGCCTATAGTAATAATACCAGCTGTATCTATAATACTAAGGAATGTAGCCTATAGTAATAATACCAGCTGTATCTATAATACTAAGGAATGTAGCCTATAGTAATAATACCAGCTGTATCTATAATACTAAGGAATGTAGCCTATAGTAATAATACCAGCTGTATCTATAATACTAAGGAATGTAGCCTATAGTAATAATACCAGCTGTATCTATAATACTAAGGAATGTAGTCTATAGTAATAATACCAGCTGTATCTATAATACTAAGGAATGTAGCCTATAGTAATACCAGCTGTATCTATAATACTAAGGAATGTAGCCTATAGTAATAATACCAGCTGTATCTATAATACTAAGGAATGTAGCCTATAGTAATAATACCAGCTGTATCTATAATACTAAGGAATGTAGCCTATAGTAATAATACCAGCTGTATCTATAATACTAAGGAATGTAGTCTATAGTAATAATACCAGCTGTATCTATAATACTAAGGAATGTAGCCTATAGTAATAATACCAGCTGTATCTATAATACTAAGGAATGTAGCCTATAGTAATAATACCAGCTGTATCTATAATACTAAGGAATGTAGCCTATAGTAATAATACCAGCTGTATCTATAATACTAAGGAATGTAGCCTATAGTAATAATACCAGCTGTATCTATAATACTAAGGAATGTAGTCTATAGTAATAATACCAGCTGTATCTATAATACTAAGGAATGTAGCCTATAGTAATAATACCAGCTGTATCTATAATACTAAGGAATGTAGCCTATAGTAATAATACCAGCTGTATCTATAATACTAAGGAATGTAGCCTATAGTAATAATACTAGCTGTATCTATAATACTAAGGAATGTAGCCTATAGTAATAATACCAGCTGTATCTATACTACTAAGGAATGTAGCCTATAGTAATAATACCAGCTGTATCTATAATACTGAGGAATGTAGTCTATAGTAATAATACCAGCTGTATCTATAATACTGAGGAATGTAGCCTATAGTAATAATACCAGCTGTATCTATAATACTGAGGAATGTAGCCTATAGTAATAATACCAGCTGTATCTATAATACTAAGGAATGTAGCCTATAGTAATAATACCAGCTGTATCTATAATACTAAGGAATGTAGCCTATAGTAATAATACCAGCTGTATCTATAATACTAAGGAATGTAGCCTATAGTAATAATACCAGCTGTATCTATAATACTAAGGAATGTAGTCTATAGTAATAATACCAGCTGTATCTATAATACTAAGGAATGTAGCCTATAGTAATAATACCAGCTGTATCTATAATACTAAGGAATGTAGCCTATAGTAATAATACCAGCTGTATCTATAATACTAAGGAATGTAGCCTATAGTAATACCAGCTGTATCTATAATACTAAGGAATGTAGCCTATAGTAATAATACCAGCTGTATCTATAATACTAAGGAATGTAGCCTATAGTAATAATACCAGCTGTATCTATAATACTAAGGAATGTAGCCTATAGTAATAATACCAGCTGTATCTATAATACTAAGGAATGTAGCCTATAGTAATAATACCAGCTGTATCTATAATACTAAGGAATGTAGCCTATAGTAATAATACCAGCTGTATCTATAATACTAAGGAATGTAGCCTATAGTAATAATACCAGCTGTATCTATAATACTAAGGAATGTAGCCTATAGTAATAATACCATCTGTATCTATAATACTAAGGAATGTAGCCTATAGTAATAATACCAGCTGTATCTATAATACTAAGGAATGTAGCCTATAGTAATAATACCAGCTGTATCTATAATACTAAGGAATGTAGCCTATAGTAATAATACCAGCTGTATCTATAATACTAAGGAATGTAGCCTATAGTAATAATACCAGCTGTATCTATAATACTAAGGAATGTAGCCTATAGTAATACCAGCTGTATCTATAATACTAAGGAATGTAGCCTATAGTAATAATACTCAGCTGTATCTATAATACTAAGGAATGTAGCCTATAGTAATAATACCAGCTGTATCTATAATACTAAGGAATGTAGCCTATAGTAATAATACCAGCTGTATCTATAATACTAAGGAATGTAGCCTATGGTAATAATACCAGCTGTATCTATAATACTAAGGAATGTAGTCTATAGTAATAATACCAGCTGTATCTATAATACTAAGGAATGTAGCCTATAGTAATACCAGCTGTATCTATAATACTAAGGAATGTAGCCTATAGTAATAATACCAGCTGTATCTATAATACTAAGGAATGTAGCCTATAGTAATAATACCAGCTGTATCTATAATACTAAGGAATGTAGCCTATAGTAATAATACCAGCTGTATCTATAATACTAAGGAATGTAGTCTATAGTAATAATACCAGCTGTATCTATAATACTAAGGAATGTAGCCTATAGTAATAATACCAGCTGTATCTATAATACTAAGGAATGTAGCCTATAGTAATAATACCAGCTGTATCTATAATACTAAGGAATGTAGCCTATAGTAATAATACCAGCTGTATCTATAATACTAAGGAATGTAGCCTATAGTAATAATACCAGCTGTATCTATAATACTAAGGAATGTAGCCTATGGTAATAATACCAGCTGTATCTATAATACTAAGGAATGTAGTCTATAGTAATAATACCAGCTGTATCTATAATACTAAGGAATGTAGCCTATAGTAATACCAGCTGTATCTATAATACTAAGGAATGTAGCCTATAGTAGTAATACCAGCTGTATCTATAATACTAAGGAATGTAGCCTATAGTAATAATACCAGCTGTATCTATAATACTAAGGAATGTAGTCTATAGTAATAATACCAGCTGTATCTATAATACTAAGGAATGTAGCCTATAGTAATAATACCAGCTGTATCTATAATACTAAGGAATGTAGCCTATAGTAATAATACCAGCTGTATCTATAATACTAAGGAATGTAGTCTATAGTAATAATACCAGCTGTATCTATAATACTAAGGAATGTAGCCTATAGTAATAATACCAGCTGTATCTATAATACTAAGGAATGTAGCCTATAGTAATAATACCAGCTGTATCTATAATACTAAGGAATGTAGTCTATAGTAATAATACCAGCTGTATCTATAATACTAAGGAATGTAGCCTATAGTAATAATACCAGCTGTATCTATAATACTAAGGAATGTAGCCTATAGTAATACCAGCTGTATCTATAATACTAAGGAATGTAGTCTATAGTAATAATACCAGCTGTATCTATAATACTAAGGAATGTAGCCTATAGTAATAATACCAGCTGTATCTATAATACTAAGGAATGTAGCCTATAGTAATAATACCAGCTGTATCTATAATACTAAGGAATGTAGCCTATAGTAATAATACCAGCTGTATCTATAATACTAAGGAATGTAGCCTATAGTAATACCAGTGTTTCCTTTCTTCTATAATCTTTATTCTTGCCACCTTTTCTGTTCCAAAAACATACTCTGATGATGTCATCAGTCTTATTCATATTCTCCCATACCCCAGTTGTTTTGGTTTCTCTCCTTTTCCGGTCGTTAACCGTTCCTCAAACGTTTTCCGTAGTGTTCAGTTGCATTCCGCAGTCAGCCGTGCTGTAACTGGACAACAGAATACTAGAGAGGTGTTATAATCTGTTTATTACGCCGTCGTGGTGCCGTAACTGGACAACAGAATACTGGAGAGGTGTTATAATCTGTTTATTACGCCGCCGTGGTGCCGTAACCGGACAACAGAATACTGGAGATGTGTTATAATCTGTTTATTACACTGTCGTGGTGCCGTAACCGGACAACAGAATACTGGAGAGGTGTTATAATCTGTTTATTACACTGTCGTGGTGCCGTAACCGGACAACAGAATACTGGAGAGGTGTTATAATCTGTTTATTACACTGTCGTGGTGCCGTAACCGGACAACAGAATACTGGAGAGGTGTTTTAATCTGTTTATTACGCCGTCGTGGTGCCGTAACCGGACAACAGAATACTGGAGAGGTGTTATAATCTGTTTATTACACTGTCGTGGCGCTGTAGGCGTATTGATGCTGTAAGACTCCACATGGACTACTTCTCTAAAGGTCCATGTGACTAATTCTCTATGTCTATCTATATTTGACTCTGTTCATCAGTACATTAATATACTAGCTGTCAGTCAGGTGTTTCATTGTGAATTCGTGACTCACCAGCTCAATTCGGTCCCATGTAGCAACGTTTACATTTTGTGTTTTTTCCATTGGATATAAGTAGAGACTCAGAGCTAGGGAATGGTGTATCAGACACCGCAGTTGAGGAACAACGGGAAAGTAATTCTGATTTTGAATGTTGATATGTTTTGGTACAGCTACTGTCGACACCCATTCAGCATTGTTCACGCCCTCTTAAGCCTTAGCCCCACCCATCTCTTTAAGGATTCCCATGTGAGGCCATGTGCTAAACAGAGTGAGTAGTGTAGTCAACAACCAAAGTTTTCAAGACTAAAAGTGGTGAAAGTAGTAGCCTACAATAAGGGAAAAACTCCAGGTAAAAATACAATGTCTAGTCCTTGGCCTAGATCCTAGTCTGACTATGGTGCAGGTCATGTTGATCACATTACCGTCTCTGGTAAACACACTGTAAAATCTATGTTTATTTGTCACATGCACAGAATACAGAAGGTGTAAAACGGTAGAGTGGAAGTGATGTGGATGGGTCACTATTGTCTAGACACGTACACATGTTCATGAAATCCAATAGAATACTAAGTGGATTTACAGATGGAATACACATTTGTTATTAAGGCACATGATAGTTCACATGTTTCAGAAGGCATTTTTTGCCCCAAAACGTAAAAAAAAAATATTCAAATGGTTCTCCTGTGAAGGAGTGACGTGTGACATACGCCTAGCTTCCTGAAACGGGTCACATATTAAGATAAAGTAAAATTCACTGAGTTTTTAGGCCTTAGATGATACTCCTGGCAAAAGATGGTGTCTGCAAAATGACTGAAATTAAAGACGGAGATCAAACGACCATAATAAAAGTGTGCAAAAATGACTTTATTTCCTGTGAAGTGTGTGAAGACCAATAAGAGAGTCAGACTCTTGAAATTCTTCTCTCCCCAACAGGTCCAGAGTGCTCTGTGTCCGTCCCGACCAACTCTTCATTCTGGCAGCGGGAAGAATACCCTGAGCCGGGGCTGGCCAGGGCTTCCCACAAGGCCGTAGTGGATCAGGGGGTCATGTGGGTCATCGGGGGTTATGTTTTCAACTCCTCAGACTACCAGATGGTCAAAGCGTAAGTAGTGGACATCATTACATCACATATTAGCTAACTACTGTGTGTATATTAATTACCAGCTCTGTACCAGGACAATTGTCCCTTTCCGGCTTGAAGGATTTTTTTCTGTCGAAACGCGCTTTTAAATGGATATTTCAAGATTTGGGTAATTAAGCCCAAATTTGGGTAATTAAGCCCAAAGTAATTAATTTTCTACTTACCCAAAGTCAGATGAATTCACGGATACCATTTTTAAGGAAGTTACTAACTAGCGGTCGCGCAATTGCTAACTAGCATTAGCACAGTGACTGGACGTCTATGGGAACGGCTAGCATGCTGCTCCCATAGACTTCTAATCATTGCACTAACGCTTGTTAGCAATGGCTCGCAAAACTGCCTTCAAGTTGGGGAAGTAGAAGAAGGGCTTAACCCTGCGAGACCTAAGGTTGCCAAAATGCAATGCTGTCTAAATGCAATCCTGCCAAGCTAAGACATAGGGTATTTACACTGGCGGCCTATCCCGGCCAAAATCATACGATGCTGGGCCAATTGTGTGCCGGTTGTGATACTGCCTGGAATCGAACCACATTTTGCAAATATGGACAACCAATTACTCCAGGAGTAACTGTGATGTTCCCTCTCCACTTCAAAAGAGCAAAAATGTATATATTTTCAAAACAAGTTGTGGTTTATTAGTTCAGAATACTGCCGTTGACTCCCATTCAGAATACTGCCGTTGAAGACCATTCAGAATACTGCCGTTGACTACCGTTCAGAATACTGCCGTTGACTACCGTTCAGAATACTGCCGTTGACTACCGTTCAGAATACTGCCGTTGAAGACCATTCAGAATACTGCCGTTGACTCCCATTCAGAATACTGCCGTTGACTACCGTTCAGAATACTGCCGTTGACTCCCATTCAGAATACTGCCGTTGACTACCGTTCAGAATACTGCCGTTGACTACCGTTCAGAATACTGCCGTTGAAGACCATTCAGAATACTGCCGTTGACTACCGTTCAGAATACTGCCGTTGACTACCGTTCAGAATACTGCCGTTGACTACCGTTCAGAATACTGCCGTTGACTACCGTTCAGAATACTGCCGCTGAAGACCATTCAGAATACTGCCGTTGACTATCATTCAGAATACTGCCATTGAAGGCAATTCTTTTTATTCTAAATAAGTAAGATGAGTTGTCTCTCCAAATGAAACCAGAAGGACAACCAAATAGATATTCTTCATACGTAGAAAACCCAGGACCCTGTCTTTCTAAGTTAATTCGTAAAAATCCAAATAACTTCACAGATCTTCATTGTAAAGGGTTTAAACACTGTTTCCCATGCTTGTTCAACGAACCATAAACTATTAATGAACATGCACCTGTGGAACGGTCTTTAAGACACTAACAGCTTACAGACGGTAGGCAATTAAGGTCACAGTTATAAACACTTAGGACACTAAAGAGGCCTTTCTACTGACTCTGAAAAACACCAAAATAAAGATGCCCAGGGTCCCTGCTCATCTGCGTGAACGTGCCTTAAGCATTCTGCAAGGAGGCATGAGGACTGCAGATGTGGCCAGGGCAATAAAATGTGATGTCTTTACTGTGAGACACCTAAGCCAGCGCTACAGGGAGACAGGGCGGACAGCTGATCGTCCTCACAGTGGCAGACCACGTGTAACAACACCTGCACAGGATCGGTACATCCGAACATCACACCTGAAGGACAGGTACAGGATGGCAACAACAACTGCCTGAGTTACATCAGGAATGCACAATCCCTCCATCAGTGCTCAGACTGTCCGCAATAGGCTGAGAGAGGCTGGACTGAGGGCTTGTAGGCCTGTTGTAAGGCAGGTCCTCACCAGACATCACCGGCAACAACGTCATCTATGGTCACAAACCCACCGTCGCTGGACCAGACAGGACTGGCAAAAAGTGCTCTTCACTGACGAGTCGCGGTTTTGTCACACCAGGGGTAATGGTCGGATTCGCGTTTATCGTCGAAGGAATGAGCGTTACACCGAGGCCTGTACTCTGGAGCGGGATCGATTTGGAGGTGGAGGGTCCGTCATGGTCTGGGGCGGTGTGTCACAGCATCATCGGACGGAGCTTGTTGTCATTGCAGGGAATCTCAACGCTGTGCGTTACAGGGAAGACATCCTCCTCCCTCATGTGGTACCCTTCCTGCAGGCTCATCCTGACATGACCCTCCAGCATGACAATGCCACCAGCCATACTGCTCGTTCTGTGCGTGATTTCCTGCAAGAAGAGCCCAGATCTCAATCCCATTGAGCACGTCTGGGACCTGTTGGATCGGAGGGTGAGGGCTAGGGCCATTCCCCCCCAGAAATGTCTGGGAACTTGCAGGTGCCTTGGTGGAAGAGTGGGGTAACATCTCACAGCAAGAACTGGCAAATCTGGTGCAGTCCATGAGGAGGAGATGCACTGCAGTACTTAATGCAGCTGGTGGCCACACCAGATACTGACTGTTACTTTTGATTTTGACCCCCCATTTGTTCAAGGACACATTATAAAATTTCTGTTAGTCACAAGTCTGTGGAACTTGTTCAGTTTATGTCTCAGTTGTTGAATCTTGTTATGTTCATACAAATATTTACACATGTTAAGTTTGCTGAAAATAAACGCAGTTGACAGTGAGAGAACGTTTCTTTTTTTGTTGAGTTGATCCTTTTAAAAATGTTGCGAAATACAACAATTTGGATCAATCAATTTAGCTATTTTAGACAAAATGATTCATTAGATAATATTTTCCTTCACATGTCAATGTTTTTGATACATTTTGATATGATTTTTATAGAATTTCAGTTTTCTTGACACATTTTTACTACCAGTAACTGTGTTTCCATCCAACCTTTTTGGTAAACTTTCCAAGTGTCGACAAAACTAAATATTTTTGTTTAATGTAAAATTAATTATGCGAGAAATTGAGCAGGGTAATGGGCAGACGCCGGCTAGTGATGGCTGTTTAACAGTCTGATGGCCTGGAGGTAGAAGCTGTTTTTCAGTCTCTCGGTCCCAGCTTTGATGCACCTGTACTGACCTCGCCTTCTGGATGATAGCGGGGTGAACAGGCAGTGGCTCGGGTGGTTGTTGTCCTTGATGATCTTTTGGGCCTTCCTGTGACATCGGGTGGTGTAAGTGTCCTGGAGGGCAGGTAGTTTACCCCTGGTGATGCGTTGGGCTCACCTCACCACCCTCGTCTGCGGTTGTGGACGGCGCAATTTCCATACCAGGCGGTGATACAGCCCGACAGGATGCTCTCAATTGTGTATCTGTAGAAGTTCATGAGGCTCTTATTGGCTTAGCCACATTTCTTCAGCCTCCTGAGGTTGAAAAGGCGCTGTTGTGACCACGCTGTATGTGTAGGTGGACCATTTCAGCTTGTCAGTATTTCTGACTTGTCTAATGCCTTGAATAATTGAGGCTGTTCTGAGGGCAAAGGGAGGGGGGTCTTACCCAGTACTAGATGGGTGTACTTAATAAACTGGCCGACGAGTGTATGTGTGTGGTACCTGGTGTGTATTTGTAACAAAGAGAGCTAGCAGCGCAAATGAGAGCCATGAGCATACAGCCACCATCATCTCTGTACAGTGCATTGGCGCGCATTAGATATAGTTTTCCGATATATTTTGGAGTAGAATGTCTTTATAGAAGTCGCCAGAAGGGACCTTACAGTTGTTCTACATATTTTCCCGGGTACCACGGACCTCTTGCCCCAGCAGATGCTAACTCAACGGATAATCTTATTTTAGTTCAGGATTATGCTTCATTTGTGTCCAGGAAATGATCCCATAATGTAACCAAACCCTACCTGGGTCTGGCCTACCTGGGTCTGGCCTACCTGGGACTGGCCTACCTGGGTCTGGCCTGTGATGCTTTTTTGGTCCTGAACTTCTCTCTCTCTCCTCCTAGGTATAACCTCAGCTCCCAGCGCTGGCTGTCTCTCAACCCCTCTGTCAACTCAGTCATGGGACGATACGGACACTCTCTGGCACTCCATGAGGTATGGGCTCTAGGGACATAGTGGTTCATCTGTAGTAATATTGACTAAGTACTATTTCGTTGTCTGTAGTAGAATACTCTGTAATACACTTTCGCTAGCTTTGTCAGAAGCTTGACCTTTAGTCCTGACCTCAAACAACATTCTCTACCGTAATGCCAGATGGCCCATTAGGGCTTCTCCTCACCGTAATGCCAGATGGCCCGTTAGTGCTTCTCCTCACCGTAATGCCAGATGGCCCGTTAGGGGCTTCTCCTCACCGTAATGCCAGATGGCCCGTTAGTGCTTCTCCTCACCGTAATGCCAGACGGCCCGTTAGTGCTTCTCCTCACCGTAATGCCAGACGGCTCGTTAGTGCTTCTCCTCACCGTAATGCCAGACGGCCCGTTAGGGCTTCTCCTCACCGTAATGCCAGACGGCCCGTTAGTGCTTCTCCTCACCGTAATGCCAGACGGCCCGTTAGGGCTTCTCCTCACCGTAATGCCAGACGGCCCGTTAGGGCTTCTCCTCACCGTAATGCCAGACGGCCCGTTAGGGCTTCTCCTCACCGTAATGCCAGACGGCCCGTTAGGGCTTCTCCTCACCGTAATGCCAGATGGCCCGTTAGTGCTTCTCCTCACCGTAATGCCAGACGGCCCGTTAGTGCTTCTCCTCACCGTAATGCCAGACGGCCCGTTAGTGCTTCTCCTCACCGTAATGCCAGATGGCCCGTTAGTGCTTCTCCTCACCGTAATGCCAGATGGCCCGTTAGTGCTTCTCCTCACCGTAATGCCAGATGGCCCGTTAGTGCTTCTCCTCACCGTAATGTGTTGTGATATGATATTGCCATCTGTCCTTCTCCGTAATGTCATATTATAACCTGTCATAACCTGTCATAACCTGTCCTCTCTAACATCCTGTTCCTCCTCTCTAACATCCTGTTCCTCCTCTAACCCAGGGAAAGATCTACATGTACGGAGGGAAGATAGACTCTACTGGCAACGTGACCAGCCAGCTGTGGGTGTTCCACATCCAGAACCAGACCTGGGTGTTCCTCTCCGACCGAGCCCATGAACAGTGGGCCGTGGTTGGACACTCTGCCCACGTAGTGCCCCCCCTGTTGGAGGGTGGTAGTCCAGTCATGCTGGTGCTGTTCGGACACTGTCCTCTATACGGATACAGCAGCCAGGTGCAGGAGTACAACTTTGGTGAGTGCGACTGGGACCATATATGGTGTTCCTGTTTTCAACTGTTGCTCCTGTAGATTTACCAGCACCCTATAAACAGACTGTATATTCTTGTTCTTAACCCCTTCTGTTATGAAGAATCATTATAACCTATATACCTATACACTATATATACAAAAGTATGTGGACACCCCTTCATGGCCCGTACTGAAGAACTCAGTGACTTTCAACGTGGCACCGTCATTGGATCAATGTTGGAAAAAGTACTCAATTGTCATACTTGAGTAACAGTAAAGATACCTTAATAGAAAACGACTCAAGTAAAAGTGAAAGTCGCCCAGTAAAATACTACTTGAGTAAAAGTCTGAAAGTATTTGGTTTTAAATATACTTTAGTGTCAAGATAAATGGAATTGCTAAAATGTACTTAAGTATCAAAAGTAAAAGTCTAAACCATTTCAAATTCCTTATATATATATTTTCCAACACTCCATCGCTCCGACACTCCGACACTCCTTCGCTCCAACGCTCCATCGCTCCAACGCTCCATCGCTCCGACGCTCCATCTCTCCGACACTCCATCGCTCCGACACTCCGACGCTCCATCGCTCCGACATCATTTACAAATGAAGCATTTGTGTTTAGTGACTCCTCCAGATCAGAGGCAGTAGGGATGACCAGGGATGTTCTCTGTTTAGTGAGTCCTCCAGATCAGAGGCAGTAGGGATGACCAGGGATGTTCTCTGTTTAGTGAGTCCTCCAGATCAGAGGCAGTAGAGATGACCAGGGATGTTCTCTGTTTAGTGAGTCCTCCAGATCAGAGGCAGTAGGGATGACCAGGGATGTTCTCTGTTTAGTGAGTCCACCAGATCAGAGGTAGTAGGGATGACCAGGGATGTTCTCTGTTTAGTGAGTCCTCCAGATCAGAGGCAGTAGGGATGACCAGGGATGTTCTCTGTTTAGTGAGTCCACCAGATCAGAGGCGGTAGGGATGACCAGGGATGTTCTCTGTTTAGTGAGTCCACCAGATCAGAGGCAGTAGGGATGACCAGGGATGTTCTCTGTTCAGTGAGTCCTCCAGATCAGAGGCAGTAGGGATGACCAGGGATGTTCTCTGTTCAGTGAGTCCTCCAGATCAGAGGCAGTAGGGATGACCAGGGATGTTCTCTGTTCAGTGAGTCCTCCAGATCAGAGGCAGTAGGGATGACCAGGGATGTTCTCTGTTCAGTGAGTCCTCCAGATCAGAGGCAGTAGGGATGACCAGGGATGTTCTCTGTTTAGTGAGTCCTCCAGATCAGAGGCAGTAGGGATGACCAGGGATGTTCTCTGTTTAGTGAGTCCACCAGATCAGAGGCAGTAGGGATGACCAGGGATGTTCTCTTGATAAGTGTGTCAATTGGACCAAGTACTTTTGGGTGTCAGGGGAAAATGAATGGATTAAAAAGTACATTATTTTCTTTAGGAATGTAGTGAAGTAAAATCTAAATACAGATACCAAAAGAAACTACTTAAGTACCACTGCATAGGATGCCTCTTTTCCAACAAGTCAGTTAGTCAAATTTCTGTCCTGCTACAGCTGCCCCAGTCAACTGTAAGTGCTGTCGTTGTGAAGTGGAAACGTCTAGGAGCAACAACGGCTCAGCCGCGAAGTGGTAGGCCACACAAGCACACAGAACGGGACCGCCGAGTGCTGAGTAGCTTATCGCGTAAAAATAGTCTGTCCTCGGTAGCAACAATCACTACTGAGTTCCAAACTGCCTCTGGAAGCAACGTCAGCACAAAAACTGTTCCTCGGGAGCTTCATGAAATGGGTTTCCATGGCCGAACAGCCGCACACAAGCCTAAGATCACCATGCCAAAGCCAAGCGTCGGCTGGAGTGGTGTAAAGCTCGCTGCCATTGGACTCTGGAGCAGTGGAAACACGTTCTCTGGAGTGATGAATCACGCTTCACCATCTGGCTAATCTGGTTTTGGCAGATGCCAGCATGACAATGACCCTGTGCACAAAGCGAGGTCCATACAGAAATGGTTTGTCGAGATCGGTGTGGAAGAACTTGACTGGCCTGCACAAAGCCCTGACCTCCACCCCATCGAACACCTTTGGGATGAATTGGATCGCTGACTACGAGCCAAACCTAATCGCCCAACATCAGTCCCTGACCTCACTAATGCTCTTGTGGCTGAATGGAAGCAAGTCTCCGCAGTAATGTTCCAACATCTAAGTGGAAAGCCTTCCCAGAAGAGTGGAGGCTGTTATAGCAGCAAAGGGGGGACCAACTCCATATCAATGTCCATGATTTTGGAATGAGATGTTGGATGAGCAGGTGTCCACATACTTTTGGTCATGTAGTGTCTGAACACAGCCATAACCAACCCTAACCCATACCTGACTATACACAGCCATAACCAAGCCTAACCCATACCTGACTATACACAGACATAACCAAGCCTAACCCATACCTGTCTATACACAGCCATAACCAACCCTAAACCATACCTGACTATACACAGCCATAACCAAGCCTAACCAATACCTGACTATACACAGCCATAACCAAGCCTAACCCATACCTGACTATACACAGCCATAACCAAGCCTAACCCATACCTGACTATACACAGCCATAACCAACCCTAAACCATACCTGACTATACACAGCCATAACCAAGCCTAACCCATACCTGACTATACACAGCCATAACCAAGCCTAACCCATACCTGACTATACACAGCCATAACCAACCCTAAACCATACCTGACTATACACAGCCATAACCAACCCTAACCCATACCTGACTATACACAGCCATAACCAAGCCTAACCCATAACTGACTATACACAGCCATAACCAACCCTAAACCATACCTGACTATACACAGCCATAACCAAGCCTAACCAATACCTGACTATACACAGCCATAACCAAGCCTAACCCATACCTGACTATACACAGCCATAACCAAGCCTAACCCATACCTGACTATACACAGCCATAACCAAGCCTAACCCATAACTGACTATACACAGCCATAACCAAGCCTAACCCATAACTGACTATACACAGCCATAACCAAGCCTAACCCATAACTGACTATACACAGCCATAACCAAGCCTAACCCATAACTGACTATACACAGCCATAACCAACCCTAAACCATACCTGACTATACACAGCCATAACCAAGCCTAACCCATACCTGACTATACACAGCCATAACCAAGCCTAACCCATACCTGACTATACACAGCCATAACCAACCCTAAACCATACCTGACTATACACAGCCATAACCAAGCCTAACCCATACCTGACTATACACAGCCATAACCAAGCCTAACCCATACCTGACTATACACAGCCATAACCAAGCCTAACCCATAACTGACTATACACAGCCATAACCAACCCTAAACCATACCTGACTATACACAGCCATAACCAAGCCTAACCAATACCTGACTATACACAGCCATAACCAAGCCTAACCCATACCTGACTATACACAGCCATAACCAAGCCTAACCCATACCTGACTATACACAGCCATAACCAACCCTAAACCATACCTGACTATACACAGCCATAACCAAGCCTAACCCATACCTGACTATACACAGCCATAACCAAGCCTAACCCATACCTGACTATACACAGCCATAACCAAGCCTAACCCATAACTGACTATACACAGCCATAACCAAGCCTAACCCATAACTGACTATACACAGCCATAACCAAGCCTAACCCATAACTGACTATACACAGCCATAACCAAGCCTAACCCATAACTGACTATACACAGCCATAACCAAGCCTAACCCATAACTGACTATACACAGCCATAACCAAGCCTAACCCATAACTGACTATACACAGCCATAACCAAGCCTAACCCATACCTGACTATACACAGCCATAACCAACCCTAAACCATACCTGACTATACACAGCCATAACCAACCCTAACCCATACCTGACTATACACAGCCATAACCAAGCCTAACCCATAACTGACTATACACAGCCATAACCAACCCTAAACCATACCTGACTATACACAGCCATAACCAAGCCTAACCAATACCTGACTATACACAGCCATAACCAAGCCTAACCCATACCTGACTATACACAGCCATAACCAAGCCTAACCCATACCTGACTATACACAGCCATAACCAACCCTAAACCATACCTGACTATACACAGCCATAACCAAGCCTAACCCATACCTGACTATACACAGCCATAACCAAGCCTAACCCATACCTGACTATACACAGCCATAACCAAGCCTAACCCATACCTGACTATACACAGCCATAACCAACCTTAACCCTCTGTTCTGTGGTTGCTCCAGCTAAGAACACGTGGAGTGCAGTGGTTACAGATGGAGCCCTGGTGCAGGGAGGGTACGGCCACAGCAGTGTGTTTGACCCCTCCTCCCGAGCCATCTACATCCACGGAGGGTACAAGGCCTTCAGCGCTAACAAGTACGGCCTGTCTGGAGACCTGTACAAGTACGACGTGGACCGCAGCCGATGGTGAGTAGAGCCTGGAGAGTAGAGCCTGGAGAGTAGAGCCTGGAGAGTAGAGCCTGGAGAGTAGAGCCTGGAGAGTAGAGCAGAGCCTGGAGAGTAGAGCCTGGAGAGTAGAGCCTGGAGAGAAGAGTAGAGCCTGGAGAGGAGAGCAGAGCCTGGAGAGTAGAGCCTGGAGAGAAGAGTAGAGCCTGGAGAGGAGAGTAGAGCCTGGAGAGGAGAGTAGAGCCTGGAGAGGAGAGGAGAGCCTGGAGAGGAGAGTAGAGCCTGGAGAGTAGAGCCTGGAGAGGAGAGCCTGGAGAGGAGAGCCTGGAGAGGAGAGCCTGGAGAGGAGAGCATATGAAAACTGTAGAACCTGAACACAGACTGAAGGGTTGATGAGTGTTCAGTTTAACAGAGAAGGTTCCTTTCCAGGTTGTTTCTATTATATCAAATCAAATCAAAAAATATTTGTCACATACACATGGTTAGCAGATGTAAATGCGAGTGTAGCGAAATGCTTGTGCTTCTAGTTCCGACCATGCAGTAGTATCTAACAAGTAATCTAACAAATTCACAACAACTACCTTATACACACAAGAGTAAAGGAATGAATACGAGTATGTACATATAAATATATGGATGAGCGATGGCTGACCGGCATAGGCAAGATGCAGTAGATGGTATGGAGTACAGTATATACACATATATATACATATGAGATGAGTAATGTAGGATATGTAAACATTATATAAATGGCATCGTTTAAAGTGGCTAGTGATACATTTATTACATCCAATTACAATTATTAAAGTGGCTAGAGATTTGAGTCGATGGCCGAACGGCATAGGCAAGATTCAGTAGATGGTTTACAGTACAGTGTGTACATTTGATATGAGTAATGTCGGATATGTAAACATTATATACAAAATTGTTTAAAGTGGCTAGTGATACATTTGTTACATCCAATTCCTATGTTTAAAGTGCCTAGAGATTTAAGTCAGTATGTTGGCAGCAGCCACTCAATGTTAGTGATGGCTGTTTAACAGTCTGATGGCCTTGAGGTAGAAGCTGTTTTTCAGTCTCTCGGTCCCAGCTTTGATGCACCTGTACTGACCTCGCCTTCTGGATGGTAGCGGGGTGAACAGGCAGTGGCTCGGGTGGTTGTTGTCCTTGATGATCTTTTTGGCCTTCCTGTGACATCGGGTGGTGTAGGTGTCCTGGAGGGCAGGTAGGTTTCCCCCGGTGATGCGCTGTGCAGTCCTCACTACCCTCTGGAGAGCCTTACGGTTGTGGGCGGAGCAGTTGCCGTACCAGGCGGTGATACAGCCCGACAGGATGCTCTCGATTGTGCATCTGTAGAAGTTTGTGTGATTTTGGTGACAAGCTGAATTTCTTCAGCCTCCTGAGGTTGAAGAGGCGCTGTTGCGCCTTCTTCACCACGCTGTCTGTGTGGGTGGACCAATTCAATTTGTCCGTGATGTGTACGCCGAGGAACTTAAAACTTTCCACCTTCTCCACTACTGTCCCCTCGATGTGGATAGGGGGGTGCTCCCTCTCCTGTTTCCTGAAGTCCACGATCATCTCCTTTGTTTTGCTGACATTGAGTGAGAGGTTATTTTCCTGACACCACACTCCGAGGGCCCTCACCTCCTCCCTGTAGGCCGTCTCGTCGTTGTTGGTAATCAAGCCTACCACTGTAGTGTCGTCAGCAAACTTGATGATTGAGTTGGAGGCGTGCTTGGCCACGCAGTCATGGGTGAACAGGGAGTACAGGAGAGGGCTGAGAACGCACCCTTATGGGGCCCCAGTGTTGAGGATCAGCGGGGTGTAGATGTTGTTTCCTACCCTCACCACCTGGGGCCGGCCCGTCAGGAAGTCCAGGACCCAGTTGCACAGGGCTGGGTCGAGACCCAGGGTCTCAAGCTTAATGACGAGCTTGGAGGGAACTATGGTGTTAAATGCTGAGCTGTAGTCGATGAACAGCATTCTTACATAAGTATTCCTCTTGTCCAGATGGGTTAGGGCAGTATGCAGTGTGATTGCGATTAAGGCTGCCTGTGGACCTATTGGGACGGTAAGCAAATTGGAGTGGGTCCAGGGTGTCTGGCAGGATGGAGGTGATATGATCCTTGACTAGTCTCTCAAAGCACTTCATGATGACGGAAGTGAGTGCCATGGGGCGATAGTCATTTAGCTCAGTTACCTTAGCTTTCTTGGGAACAGGAACAATTGTGGCCCTCTTGAAGCACGTGGGAACAGCAGACTGGGATAGGGACTGATTGAATATGTCCGTAAACACACCAGCCAGCTGTCCTGCTCATGCTCTTGAGTACACTGCCAGGGATGCCATCTGGGCCGGCAGCCTTGCGAGGGTTAGCACATTTAAATGTTTTACTCACATTGGCTGCGGTGAAGGTGAGCCCGCAG